>PVHX01002118.1:113897-177987 GCA_004024805.1 Geosciurus inauris | reverse complement strand
AAAAAAAAAAAAAAAAAAAAAAAAAAAAAAAAAAAAAAAAAAAAAAAAAAAAAAAAAAAAAAAAAAAAAAAAAAAAAAAAAAAAAAAAAAAAAAAAAAAAAAAAAAAAAAAAGAACTGACCAGTTGGTTTTAGCAGCAGAAGAGTTAGCAATTTGAAAATAAATCAATTGATATGACCCAATCTGAGTACATAAGGAAGAAACAATGAAGTGAACAGAGTCTTAGAGAGATGTTGGACATCATCAGCAAACCAATACAAACATGGGATTCAAAGAAAGAGAAAAGGAAAAAAACTGGAAAAAAAACCAAACATTTGAAGAAATAGTGTAAACAACCAAAATATCCACTAACAGATGACTGTATAAACTAATTGTGATACAGGTACGTATCAGAATACTACTTAGCAATACAATGGAATGACCACTGAAAGAAAAGTACTGTGAATGAGCTGGTGGCGCAAGCCTGTAATCCCAGCACTTAGGGAGGCTGAGACAGGAGAATCACGAGTTCAAAGCCAGCCTCAGCAATGGCGAGGCGCTAAGCAACTCAGTGAAACCTTGTCTCTAAATAAAACACAAAATAGGGCTGGAGATGTGGCTCAGTGATCGAGTGCCCCTGAGTTCAATCTCCAGTGCCAAAAAAAAAGAAGTACTGTGAATGAATCTGAAAAATACTGTGCTATGCCAAAGAAGCTTGACAAAATTTTTTATATTCCATGATTCCATTTATATGAAATTCTGGAATGCGTAAAACTAAATTCTAATGACAGAAAGGACATCAGTGGTTACCTAGAGTCTAAGCTCAAGGGAGCAGGGGAAGGTAGATTTTGGGGGTAATGTTAATGTTCTACATATCTATACATCTATATTTGGCAAAATCAATCTGTATACTTAATAAAGATTTAAAAATCCTTCTAAAAATATGCTCAGTGAAATGCAACAGAAGTTTAAAAGAAGGCAGCTGATGACAGAGATCAGGTTATGAATATTTATAGGACATTATAAAGAAAAAATAAGGATTGAAGAGGCTTTTGTACACCTTTGTTGCCATGAAGACAAATTATCTTAGGAAAAAGGACTGGGGTGAATCCTTAAACAATTTATTCTGGATTGAAGGTTTAGCTCAGTAGCAGAACTCTTGCCTAGCATGCATTAAGTCCTTGGTTAGATCCTCAGCAAAACACACACACACGCACACACATACACACACACACATCTAACAGAAGGTTAAAAAAGTGGTCACGTAGAATTAGATGATTATATTTTTAAAAAATTATTTCAAAAGAGGAGGGTTTTAGGGTGAGCAGCTAATACATTTCCATTCTAACTGTGAGAGGCAAAGTAGCACCAAAATTAAACATGACTCGCTTGTCTTAGATAGGATTACTCTGAAGCAGTTCTTTCAAAATTTAACCAAAACATACCTTCTAGCTTCATCTTGCCTTCTTCATGAATCTTTTCACTGTACTTTCTGAATTACAACTTGTATACTATTGTACAAAGCTCTGGTCTCTAAAATGCCCCCATATATATAACATGCAAATTTGGAAGACTGTGGACAGCAGTTGTAGTTACTTTTTAGTCTCAGTCATATTATATTGCTTTGATTCAATCTAGGTACTTTTAAATTCAGGAACTAAAGTCCTAAGAATTCAAGACCAGCAAACAATGGTTCCCCCGCCCCTCCAAAAAAGGTTTTCTATCTCAATAATCCCTTTCTACATACTTTCAGAAATGTCTAACATCTAACAATGAGGCAAATTTTATTATTTTTCAGTTAGTGTTCTTCAGTTCTAATGTAGGTCTCGGGTCTCCTATTTATAGGTATGTACAAACTTGCAAAAATATGCTAATAGCTTATTACTTATTTACCTTTATTTTTATTTAAATGTCCTAATAACTCCATTATAATACTTACATTGCACATGAATAAATGAAACCCTGAGGGGTTACATATTTTGTCTGAACTAAACAAGGTACCTGTGACTGAAAACCAGATTATCTGAACTCCAAAATCCATACTCTTAAATATCGTGCTATAGTGCCTCAATCTCTGAGAGGCACCACAAAAACTTGAGAGAAGAGTGACAGCATAATTATTTTTTAAACTCCATTTACCTTCAGGGGACGCAAAGCACCACAAAATTTTGTCCACCAGCTGTTTTCAATGAATTCTAAGTGCCTCTCTCTTTTCTTAAGTGTTCGTAACCTTTCTTCAAATTGCTTTAAGGCACGTTTATCCCTTGCTGGCAAAGGTCGACCATCTTTACTCTGCAAATAACAGAACAAAATTAAAGGTTTTGGAGTGAGTTCCCCCACCACCACCATTATAAGGTCTTAATAAAGTACCCACCAGATTTAGCAGATCAGGCAATAAAATACTTTGTTTGGATCCTACTTAGGCAAATTCACAAAATTAATAAAACTGACAAATGCAATGTAACAATAAAAGTCTCTGAACCAAGATTAGCATCAAAATGTAGATGCGTGTACATTTAATACTGACCTTTCTCTTGTTCCCTATTCCAAATGATAAAGATACATATTTGTAAAAATACCCTATAAAAAGGTGTTTGTTTAAAAGAACTGTTAACTATAAGGTACTGTCATTATTCTTCCTCGCCTTCAAACTCCTCTATCCCTTATTTTAATTTATTTGGTCTGCCCCTTCCTACCCTTTAGTTTAGTGGTTGTGTTCCTTGAACTGATGCTTCTCAAGTATAAGCAGAGTGATGCAATACCAAGCATAAGTCACATGCAGGAGTTTTTATAACAACTGCTAAGAGTTGGCATTTCCTGGGGCTGGGATTGTAGCTCAGCGGTAGAGCGCTTGCCTCGCATGCGTGAGGCCCTGGGTTCGATCCTCAGCACCACATACAAGGCAATAAAATAAAGACATTGTGTCCATCTACAATTTAAAAAAAAAAAAAAAAAAAAAAAAAAGAGTTGGCATTTCCTTGTTGTCCAAGTACACTTGCAAATGAGTAATGCTTTCTTTGGCCAATCTATCTGACAGATAATTTCCATCTGCTTTTATGTGATGCTTTGGGTGACCATGATCAGTGCCTTTTCCATGATGTCTCACAGATACACTTTCCCACTTGAACTCCCCTGCCCCAAAATGTCATTAATTGACCACAATAAGAAACTAGAATAATAACTGCTAGATTAAAAAAAAAATGAAATGCAGATTTGTTTGCTTCTATTAGAAGGAACAAAAAAATAAAAGACTACATTTTAAGAATGCAAAAACTTTAGAGAATATGATGTCTGTAATATCCTTACTAAGGTTTAAATTGGTTCCTAACAGATAAAAACATTTCTCTCCAGCATAGCTTAGTGTAGTTTCAATTAAATATCTTATAATAAAGATAATGCCCAAGGGATGGGGCTGTGGCTCAGCAGTTGAGCGCTTGCCTCACATGTGTCAGGCACTGGGTTCTATCCTCAACACCACGTAAAATAAATAAGCATATTGTGTTCATCTACAACTAAAAATATATGTATTTTAAAAAAAAGATAATGCCTAAAACCCTTTAATAAAGAGATTCTCACAGTTATAAAAAGCTTTTTACATATTAGCACTATCAGGCTCTTCTGAAGCTAACTAACCTCTTCCATACTTTATCTTAATGCTTCTCAAACTTAAGCATGCTTAAGAATCACCTGAAAAGTTCATTAAACACAGACTTCCAGGTCCAATGCCCCAAAGAATATAATTTAGATCTTGAGTGGGCCTAGAATTTATATTTCTTCCAATAAATGTTGATGCCACTGGTGCAGAGAGACCATATTTTATAAGACTATATTTTACATAGTCTGCATTCCTTTAAGTCAACTACTTTCAAGTTAAGTACACTGGTTATTAGCAGATTGGATCCCAAAAAAGGGAACATACAGAAAGATATTTTCTCAAGGTCAGAGGAATAAAATAAATACTCCCTCCTGAAAGAGACACCCAGACAATAATATTTCAAGTATGTGATTTTGAGAAGGGCTCAGCACTTTATATCTTACCCATAATAAATTTTCTCAAAACTTCCATTATGATGTCAAAAGGTTACAAACAATGAGGTATTTTTGTTTTACTGCTGGATTTAACTATTTCAGAAAAAAATTAGTAAACTAATTTGAGGGTCAACTTCAAACAAGTTATGGGTCTATTTGGTGAATACATCAGTGGAGTGAGGGATGGATATTCACTCTGCATTACTAACTAAACTAATATAAGAATAATTTTGGTAAGAGAAACAAATGCTAAGACAAATTCTGCAGCAGCTATCGATCTGATATTAAAAAATAATGCAGTTGTAATGTATATAAATACATGCACCCTCTTTAAAAAAAAAAAAGTAAAAGCTTTCCTTTATACTGTGACCAGTTACCTACCATATTTTCACTCCCTTTCCTGTGGTTATCACTGCTAAGCAAACCAGACATGTGCACATATGTACCAATGTGTTTACACATTTTTGTGCCTATTAGCTAACATATCTTGAACACCTTTCTTGTGCCTAAAATTGGTCTTTTCTTTATACATTTATTCTACTTAAATTTTCAAAATAATAGTAGTATGTTCACTTACTACATGAGATAAATCAGACTGCAGATATAATGTTCATAATTAGAAAAGTCAGAATTTGAACTGAGTCTGATTTTATAAGATACATTTTTCAAGCTACATAAAATCTACTTCATTCCTTTCTATCACTACATAGCACATTACACCATAGTATCTTAATAAGTACCTTATTTTTGAACACTAAGATTGTTTCCTATATATTGTGTATATTATATAAATTATTGTGTATATATTGTGTGTATACACACACAGAGATTCCTATAAACTGTTAGGTTAAATTTTTAAGAGGTGTATATTTGTATATACAGGTGCACGTCACAACATTTCATTTTCTTTAAAAAGCTGTATGTCTCATATTTCCACAAACAGTATAACTATCCCCCCAATTCTCATCCAGTGCTGACACAGGTAACCATTTAAAAGACTTTCAAATGATTAAAAAAATACATATTTAGTCATTCTAATGTCTATACTTTTGATTACTAGGGTTACCAACCCTCCTGGTTTGGGCACTGAAAGTCTCATAGTCTAGAAAAGTCCTCAGGTCCCAGGTAAACTGGAACACTTGGTCAACCTGCTATCTACTATTTACTGGAAACGTCATTTCATGTTTTTACTAAACAGTTTAATTTCTCCTTCAGTGAGCTACCTTTGGGTCTTTCATAATTTCTGTATGTTGCTTGTCCTTTCACTTACTATCGTTAGCATCTGTATTACAAGTCTCTCCCATACAATTGTTGGTCTTTAACTTTCATTTAGGTGCCCTATTCAAGTTCATAAATTTTACAACATGAAAACTGAAGAATCACCAATCTTCTCTAAATTAGCACCTGGGTTTTGTGTCTTTTTTAGAAGGGACCTCTCTATATCAAGATAAATCCATACTTTTACAGTGACATATAAATTTTATATCTAATTTTAATTCAGAATCCAGTTTTCTATGGTATGAAATTTCTGCAAATTTAATTTTTGTATTGTATGGACTGTATTGAATTTATACCAAAATTTTTTTAAAAATCATCTCTATAATATTGAATTTATCAATTATGAACTGATGAAATTCTACATTTATTTGACTCTCCTATTATGTACTTGGGTAAATTTTATAATTTCCATCAGGTAGATATTGACATTTCTTAATATTTTATAGCTTGTGCTATTATGGATGAGATAATTCTCCATAACATCATCCAACTGGTTAATGATTTTTCTTAATGTTTGTATCTAGACATCTTGAAGAATTCTTATTAGTTTTAGTAGTTTGTAGCTAATTCTTTTAATTGTCTTGGTAGATGATATCTGCAAACAACAAAGATTGTATTCCTTTTTTTTCTCTCCTTTCAATGTTCTTATCTAAATTCCTTTTTATTTGACTAGAATCACCAGGAATATGCTAAAGAGTGGCAATGATAATGACATTATTGTCCTCTATCTGACTTCATTGGGAATATTTCTTTCACTATTAAAATATGATGCTCATCAGAGGCTTCTGAGATTTCTTTTTGCTTTCCAAAAAGCATAACTACAAATTGTTACCAATTTATTCTTTGGCATCTGTTAAGATGCTTATATTTCTCATTTATTCTCAATATATTAAACTACTTTAATGTATTTTCTAATGTATCACCTTTGTATCTCTGAGATAAACCTATCCTGTTCATTATGATGTACCCTTTTATTATAGCACAGGTTTTGCATTGCTAATATTTCTTTGTATATTAAAATACCTCTACCTTCATATGAAAGAGAATATGTTGTTTTCCTTTTTGTGCACTATTACTGTCTTGCTTTTATTTATTTATTTTTTTAAGCAGGATCGTGCTAGCTTAGTAGACTAATTCAGAAAGCTCATCATTTTTCCTATGCTCTTGAAGATTAATGTGTTATTTGAAGGCAAAAAAGGAAAAAAAATTACTATATTTTTATAAGTCCATTTAGTTGGCAAGTGATTACATGCAATCTTTAACTTGTTCAACTAAGTACACAAAACTTGACCATAAGTTATATAGTAAAATATGAAGTTACACATGGAATAAGGATATCTGAGAACTAGAAAGGTCTTGATCATAAATGTGCAATTTTGTTTCTTAATTGTTAGAACACTGATAGAAATACTAAAACTGCCAGTGTCCTACCTTATACAGGAGATCAATTTTCAAACTAGGGGCATAATTCTTAAAAAATATTATAAAACTATCAAACAATATAAAACATATGTGTTTCCCAATATCAAAGTCACATCAGAAAGCAGCTCAAAGGTAAAGTAATTTTATGCTTCACAGTAACAAAACACCAACTCACTTTTGATTTAATCGTCTGAATATGTTGTTCCACTTCTTCAATGTCTTCAGTGTTTTCTAAACGTTCATAAGCAGCACTTCTAGTGCCTTTTATTAGATTTAAAGGTAATGCTGACATGCCATAGGCCTAAAAGAAACAAAATTGAAATATGTTTTAATAAATTCATTTTAATCAGATCAACACAATTTTCAGGCAAAAGCATGTCCTTTAATACTTGAAAGTGAGCATTAGCAACAGTGTAATAGTCATTGAAGAACATGGTATAGGGAAGTTAATCATGATTATATATCTTATAACTCCTTTGCTTATTCCATACTTATATTTATGCAGTTATGTTAACATATCAACTATTCCTCAAAGGACAAGTTTCACATTTAATGTAAACATAATACTTTACCAAAGTAATAAGTTATAACTTTAGGTTAATCAGGTTAAGATAGTGTGAATTAATAAGAATAATTTAGAAAATTATCTTCTATGAAAACAAAAATTATTTCCTCCAAATACATACAGTAAAACTTTGAAAAATATGTATCTTAATATACACAAGGCACTTGATTAGTATACCAATTATCTATATGGACAATTTGTTTAAAAGTTCTACCTATTTATAATCAATCTTTTTACTAAGTATTTTAAATATTTTCCAACAAGTAATTTTTAACTATTAGTCAGCATTAAAAATAAACATATTATTCTATATATTACTCAATTTCATATTCCAGTCTCAAATAATAACTTTTTTATAACCATTAACATAATAGTCAATGGCATTTGCCACATGGTCATGGTTCAGAATCTATTGACTTTAAATTCCTAGAAGAAATACTGACAAATGTCACCTGCTGGTTGCAACAAAAGGCTCTGAAGTAGATACAAGAATGTAATTTTAAATTTGTTCCATTTTCCTTCTGAGCACACAAACTCCTTTACCCAGTCTCCCCTGGATCCCCTGGAGAAAGGTAAGGTTATGAGATTACATCAGGATAAATGCCACTTCTTAGGCTTAACCCAACTCTATGCTGAATGAATCTGAATTCTATAATGTACTAACTTCAGTACTCAATACTGTTTCCCATGGAATCTTTTGGTCTAGTAATATTAACAACATGACCCTTATTTATAATCCACTGTCAAATACAAGGTCATCTACATTCTACTACTTTCTCTGCTGCTCTTACTCTCTACATATACATCTTCTATACTATTACCAAAGTGATCTCACTCTGAACACCCAAGTCAGATTATGTCATTCTTCTAATTAGTATCCTGTAAGATTTTTCAGGACTAGGAAGGGTATTTTTCAAAGTGCTCTTGTAGAAGCACCTTCTGGAAAGGTGCCTCCAGGGCCTGTATGGAAGATAAGAAAGTGGTCAGCCAAAGTGTGATCCACTGCTACTTTGTCCGTCAGAGAAATTCTACTTGTGCCTCACAATTGTTCATAGTTCTTAAAACACTCTAATTTTAAACTACTTCGGACCTTTGTACTTGTATATATGCAGCACCCTCATCTAATGCCTACCTTTTTAACTTATTTCATTAGCAAATTTGAATGCCACTCAGGTTTCAGCTTAATTATACTGTCTGAGAAATGTTCCTTCATTTGCAAATGTCCCTTGCTTACAGTACATAACAACACATATTTAACAGTATTGGTCTGCACACTTGTTTTTTCTCTAGATCTGCCAAACTTGACTAATCAGATTTTTGGGCTAAACTAGTTAACAACCATAGGAGAACACTGGGTATGTTAAGACTAGGTCCCAATTCTTTGTCCTTCTACTATTATTCAAAGAATAAATGTTTATTAATAAAATAATTATTATAAGAAGATAATATCTGACCAAAGCTCTTTTAAGAAGAGAGAGCTGTTAATTCTTCATTAAGTTATTTCCTTACACAAAATTTATATATTTACTAAAAGTGCTGAACTGAATTCCTAAATGGCTTAAAGTAACAGATCAGAAAATAAAAATATGTCCTTGGTAACCACTTGTAGTAAGATGAACCAGACTATACCACTTTTTTCTGAATTTTTAATTCTCTGAATATAGCAAATAAAAGTAAGTACTCTTTGTTGTTTTTTTTATCAAGGTGTTTTTAGATTACGTGTTTAAGTTTCAATGATTATCAGGAAATTTACACTATTTAGATTTTAATAGGCTTGAAATAAATATTGAAAAAATTAACATCTTTAACAACCTTTTGAATTTAACCTCAAATTTCTTTGGAAAAAGAAATGTACTTAAACACTTTTCCAAAAACCAAATTTTTATTGCTTACTACTGCCCTCTAGTGAATTTCTGGAAAATCAACAAGGCTAAAAAGATTGTACAGTTTAAAAGGATAGGTTGGCCCTAATTGAGTCCTATCTTGTCTGTTTTGACTTTCAAGAATAATTTCCAAAAAAAAATTTCAAAATAACATATACAAACTACAAACATTTATTATATTTTCTTACACTGTTCAGTTAAGAAAAGCATCAATAACTAATACAAAAAATGATTCACAATTTCTTACAAAATTTGTAGTTTTAGAAATCTTTCCAATTTCTTTCACTCATATTTTCCTTATTATATGTGCAGAAGATTGATGTGATTTTAAAAAAGTATCTACATAAGACCAAGAAGCTTCTCTTACTGAATGTAGAAAAATATTAATAATGAAGTCAATGTCAAGGATTTTTCCTTTTAATGGTAAAAATGCACATATAATACTGCTGCATCTTCCATTAAGTATAACAAATTAAAAGAAATATGATGTCATACGAAAGGTGACAAATTTGATTTTTAAAGGGGATTTCTATCTCCAGAATAATTGAAAACTACTATACCAGTTTAGGGTGCTATGGACTGAACGTTTATTCCCTACCCTCACCCCCACTACCATTCCTGGGCTCAATTCAGTGTGATGGTATTTGGAAGTAGAGCCTTTGGAGGTAATTAAATCATGATGTTAGATCCTTTCTGGATGAGATTAGTGACCCAAAACAGATACAAGAGAGCTTATTTTCTCTCTCCTCTCTACTATATGAGAAATAATAAGAAGACAGCCAACTGCAAGCTAGGAAGTGAACCCTCACCAGATAACCAATTTGTTGGCATCTTGATGTTAGGTTTCCCAGCTCCCAGACCTGTCAGAAATAAATGTTTATGATTTAAGCCACCCAGTCTATCGTACATCTATAGCAGCCCAGAATGACTAAGACAAATTTTAATGAGCACAAGAAAACATTAAACATTTTATTTCTATATTTGAATCTTTAATTATCACTTTAATTTTCTTCAATTAGATTATGTGTAATATTAAATGTACATTGATTAGGATAATAATATTTATTTGTAATTCACAAACATCTTGGAGAATATATTAAAAGCTTTACTAACATGAATATATAATAAAAAGTTTAGCTGTCTCTGCTAAACCCTCATATGGGCATTTCTCTGGCCCCTATAATTCATATAATGCATGAAAACATCATTATTCAACATTTCCCCACTTAGTGACACCAAAAAAATTTAAGATATCCACAAAAATATTGGTTCCTAAAGGTTTCATTTTTTAAAATTTAAGCAGTATCAGATTTCTTCTTAATTTAAGCTTAAAAAAATAAGCAAGCTAATATATTGTTGGATATTCTTCTTCTCCTAAAACTGAATGCCCAATTATTTGACTATCCCTTAGGACACCGTACAGTGATCAGAAGCTAAGTGTAATTTAATAATCAATTAGTTTCCAAACTAAAAACAATAATATAGATCTAAGAAATCCATACTTAACTAACACAAAGTACAAAAATATCTCTAGTCTCAATACAAAAAAAATATGACAAATTCTGTAACAGACATCATTTTAGGTTTAAGTAATTCTTTGCACAGAGGGCCAAAATACTCTACCTATTAACTTCCCACTTAGGGTACATTAGTTAAAATGTAACAACTTCTACTCCTCATGAATATATATTACATACCCTCTTTCATGCTATACCATATGAAAAGCCCAATTCTCAAGTTTTTCCATAACAAATTAGGAGAAAATTTTGCATCTGAACTTCAAATAAATAAAAAAATTAGTAATATTAATCAGCTATTCATAATAAAACCGCCTACTTATATTATTGACTTTCAATTAACTTATGAAAGTTTGTATACATTTTGCAATTAACTAAAGTTTAAGTTGCAAAACATTCTTTTACTGAGCTTTGAGCATCCTTGCTGTGCTATCAAATGATACTGGTCTATCCATACTCTACCAATTTCATCTACCAATTACGGATGCCTCTTTGATTTACTTGTCTTTGAATAATTCACAATTTTCACTTATCATGATGTAATTGTTTTTAGCATCTGGTTGACTTTCACTGAGAGAGAAAAGAAGCAGAAACTATAGTTTGATCCAAATAAAACCTAATATTTAGATTCTAACACTTGGTGGATTGTTTAATAAATCCCAACAACCTTATTACTTAAATATTAGTTCTATTTTAAAGATGCCAAAAATTGTTAGATAAAATATATTAAGGGACCCATGAACTTGAGATCCACATTTAAATCTCTCCACCAAGTACATGATTCTGTTGCTATGCCACTTAAAAGAAAACATAATTTCTAGGTTGTCTGATCTCATCCTATTCCATTGGAATCTATTGCATGACACCAGGCCTTAAGCAGACTTCTCCACCTAATTAGCAACTCTTCCTTTCCTTTCAGTTTCTTAGCCTCAGCTCCATCACAATGTCCTCTGGTTGTTTTATCAGTGTCCTTAAGCTGAGCCCTCTCTGTATCCTAGAAAAGCAAAACTTTTAGACAGATAACTAATTCAGCATGATTATTATATGTGGTTTACTTGATTAAATGATAATTTTTAAAGTTTTAATTTGGATAATACAAAACATTGTATCAGTTTAACATATTTACCTCTACAGTAATATTGTTCCTATAGGAATGTTCTCTTTCAAATTACTTTTAATAATTTCAATCATTTTTTCTACTTCCACTCCCCATTAAAGTAGTTTCTTTAATTCAGAGCAAGCAGATTGATACCTTTAAAATGTTTGACAAATCCCTTTAGTTTTCCATTGAAAGCATTCAAATGGCTTTCTAATCTCAATTGGAATAAAATTTGAAATCCAAACCAGAGTCTATAAGGCTACTTGACTTCTCACAATGTCTCATCTATACCTTTTCCTCTTTCCCTTGTTAACTGAGTTCTAGCCACAAGGGCTTTGCCTCCTTCCTACTCTAACATCATACATATACAAACCTTAGAATCTTTGCATTTATTCATCTGTTATGCCTTGCACTTTATTCAGGTCTTTTTCTCAAATGTTAAAAAGGCACTCCTGACCTTTACAGTAACATTAGCCTCTACTGTTACCTAACCTCTTAGGCTGCCTTATTATTCTTCATAGCAGCTATCCCTTGACCATTGGGAGACAATTTTCAGTGGGTCTTTAATTGCTATACATTTTGCAAGGCAGGCACTAACTACCCCCTGCCCTTTTGTGCTACCTTTCCAAGAATGTCTGTATAGCATATAACATCTTACTCAGGAAAAAAGGGCAGGTATGGTTACTGTCCATACAAAAGCTTTAGCTTCCCTAACCTCAGAGTTCCTTTTCTGTAATGCACCCCACTATATGCAGGTTTCCTATGGTTCTACTCATACTGTGGGAATTGGGACTCAGGGAAACAGAATAAGAAAATGCCGGGGCTGGGATTGTAGCTCAGCGGTAGAGCGCTTGCCTCACATGCGTGAGGCCCTGGGTTCGATCCTCAGCACCACATACAAAGCAATAAAATAAAGACATTGTGTCCATCAACAACTAAAAAATATTAAAAAAAAAAAAGAAAGAAAATGCCAATTCTAAAGCTAGTACTATTTTTTTTTAAGAGTATTGAACTCTTTTTTTTTTTAATATTTTTTTAGTTGTTGATGGACACAATGTCTTTATTTTATTGTTTTGTATGTGGTGCTGAGGATCGAACCCAGGGCCTCACGCATGCGAGGCAAGCGCTCTACCGCTGAGCTACAATCCCAGCCCTAAAGCTAGTACTATTGCTGTGAATAAGAAAGGTCTTTGTTTCTGACTCAGAAAGAAGTCTTGCATCTTTGACCACACTCCATAAAACTGTGGCAGGCTACAAGTAAAATAAAAGTCTAGATCCTTTGTAGTCACCCCCCGCCCCCATTTATGGAGGAAGTAGGGATTGAACCTAAGGTACTTAACCACTGATCCATATCCCCAGCCATTTATATATATATATATATATATGAATAGGGTCTCGCTAAGTTGCTGAAGGCCCTGCTCAATTACCAAGGCTGGCTTTGAACTTGCAAATATTCGTGCCTCAGCCTACTGAGTCTCTAGGATTATAGGCATATGCCACCACACTTGGTTCCTCATAATTATTGACAGTGTAATTACATGCTCATTTTCTATTTTTTCCATTTGTTTTTTTCTGCCTAATCTTCCACAACTGCTATCTCATTTCCCTACAGACATGAAAGTGATTTATAAACAGTATCATTTGACTTTCAAAAATCCCTATGAAATATTTCCTATTTCTACTGAATAGGGAATACACTGACCCAGGAAAAGTAAAAGAGAAACCCAAGATCAGCTTAATAAACCAGTCAGAGAATAGCAATTTGTGTTCCATTCATTAGATATGAATACCTAATTTGTTTTAATTTGTGACCACTTCTTAAATGACAACTAACATCCTATACACACACATTCTATGAGATGGGAGGATAATCACCCACTAAAAGAAATAGCAAATTCCTATGTACTAACACATAAAAACAGAAAAGTACTAATAAATAATAAAACCCAATACCTATATAAGCTCCTGGAAGATATTAAAATACATGTCTTTTAGACTTCTTTTATTATACATTATGACACATGAATGTGCATATAACCAAACTCGATTCTGCTATTATACTAGTACTTATAATAATTATACCTCTTTTATGTCTAAAGGAAGATATATCGGGAAAATATCCAAAAATGTTTACTTTTAATGGGATTTTTCATCTTTGCAGGAATTAAAACTGCTCCAAACAAAAAGTTCATTAATCTGAAAAGGTCCCAGATAATTTTAAGGCTGCTGCTACAACTCTAGGAGGTAAGAAAGAAGCACTTACTATTGACTTTTCCTCTATAATTTGAGCAAAAGGCTCAAAGAGCAGTCTGTACATAAATTTGTCAGTTATTTATAATTCATATGTTGTCACTTCCAGAAATATAAAAAACAAAGTGTTGGACAATGTAATATTAGATTTTCTATACTAGAAAAGTATAAATTCTGTAAAATACCTGATTTTAAAAGTCCTGCATTCCTAAACAACACAGTTTATCAGTAATAGATCTTACTCTATAGGTCAGAGTTCTAGTGGCTTATACATAACTAAATCTATTATTGTATAGTATATAACCATCTTCAAGGTTCATAATAATAAAATTTGTTTCTGAATATTAAAGTTTACAAATACAGATAAAATGACTATGACCAAGTAGTTAAAACTTTATCATCCTCTTAAGAAAACTAAAGAAAAAATGAAGAATTAAAGAGGAAAACAATTAAGTTGAATAGATTACTAAGGCGAAAAAAGTTGTTTTATAGAATCTTTCATTTTAACTCAATTACCACCATTACACTTACTGTGTAAGTTATAGCTGCCAACATTCCAATCAAGGTCAAAGAACTAATGGAAAATGACAGTGCAGCTAAGCCATCTGTGGAGAGGAAAAGACTGTTGAAACACACATATGTACTACTCACAAGTCTATATTCAGCAAATCAATGTAAATATATGAAATTAGACTCCTTATACATTCTGATGTAATAAAACAAATATATATTACCATGTCTTTGAAGTGCTAATTTCAAATGGGGAAAGATTTTTAAAGGCTTCTTCACAAACTGATTTTAAAAGGGTCTTTCAGAGTAGTTAAAATTTTCTTTCCTTCATCTCTTAAAATTAAGAGAAAAATTACTGCTTAATTATTGGGATTATTGGGCCTAAAAAGAAATCAATAAAATTGTTAGATGCTCAAAAGATGATGAAAAGACTGCCTGGCCTTTCACAATGGCAGACACTAATATATAAAATACATAGGAAAGCCACTGACCTTGACTCTTCCTTCTCTCCTCAATCTTGATACTTCCAGTTTTTTTTTAAATTAAGTTTTTAATACATAGCCTAAAATCAAAATCTTTTCTTTCCCCCTACACTGAGGATTGAGCCCAGAGGTATTATACTACTGAACTACATCCTCAGCCCTTTTTATTCTTTATTTTGGGACAGGGTCTTGCTCAGTTGCCCAGACTGGCCTTGAACTTACCATTCTCCTGCCTTAGTCTCCTGCGTAGTTGGGACTTCAGGTGTGTGCCATGACACCCACATTAAAAGTAAAATCTTAAAATAATTTACTTCACTTATTAACTTGAAAAGATTAGCTTGCCCACATGGCAGAAAAATAAAAACAGAAAATAGATTCAAATTTAACACCAAAAAGAGGAACACTGTTAACAAGCTGGACTTAGAACTTTATTTAAAGGAAGGCCATGAGTGAGAACTGGGGTGGCACATAAATATATCAAACATATAAGAAAACAATATGAAACTTTTACTATTGTTAAAGGAAATAACAATTTTTCTAGCTTTAATACTGGTTCTGTTGGGCTTGTACTAATCTACTTTACAGATCCAGTAAGGTCAAATACAACATTTTAATTTAATGTATTAATATTAATATTTTCATGACTTAAAAATTATAATGACATCTTAAAATTCATGTCTCAGTTTTATGAAAAATATAAATAAAACACATTAACAAATTCACAAATTATGCAAGGCAAATTTTTAAGCCTTATTTTTTAAAACTACCTATTATAAAATCAAAGACATTTTGATGTTGTTACTTCCTTGTAACAGAAGTATCAACAGAAGATGTTCATACCACTAATGTCTGCCACCTAGCTGATAGTATTTTTTTTTCAATGTTTATTTTTTAATTGTAGGTGACAGAATATCTTTATTTTTGATTTTTATGTGGTGCTGAGGATCGAACCCAGTGCCTTATGCGTGCTAGGCGAGCACACTACCACTGTGCCATAATCCCAGCCCCCTAGCTGATAGCAATTTTAAGGTACTATCACTTATAAAATATTAACCAACATCAGAGATATCAAAATGTGAAAAAATATGTCTTAGAATGATAGAATATTATGTCCACATATTAACCAATCAAAAAGTTAATATTACTAATAGTCAAAATGATTTGAACAAAAGATTTCAAAATTAATCATTTAGAAAGATTCCCATTTTGGTACAAGATAAATAAACTTGTCAAAAACACTGAAGACACATTCTCTGGATAAGACAGGGTCTATGATCTGAGCATGGACATAAAGAGATCCTTCTGTAAGAAAGTTGTGGTATAGTCATAAAACGCATGACCTGCTGCAATAAAAAGAACCAACTACTTACACAAATTTAAAGCGTTACTAAGTGAAATAAGCCAGACATAGACAAGAAGAATCATAGTGTATAATTCCACTTATGATATTCAAAAAAGAGAAAAACTAATACATAGTGGCTGAAATTGTAACAGTGGTATCTCTTATCAGAGATGATATTAACTAAGTAGGCATACTGAGGAAACTTCTGTAATGATGGACTTGTTCTATATCTTGATTGCAATCAGTTACAGTAATCATATACATGTATGCATAAGTCATACGCATTTCACTACAGGTAAAGTACATTTTTTAAAAGTTAAAACGCCTAAAGAAAGAGGCCTAATGTTTATGCCATAAAGTTTTAGGCATAAAATTGATGCCTAAAAAAATATAGGTAGGTGTGATGAGAGACAATAAGACTAAAAATTAAGAACAGCTGCGTGGCTATTTCGAACCTAAAAAGATGGCAGAACTGGGCTGGGGCTGTAGCTCAGTGGTAGAGCACTTACCTAGCATGTGTGAGGCACTGGGTTTGATCCTCAGCACTGCATATAAATAATAAATGAATAAAATAAAGATCCATCAACAACTAAAAAAACTTAAAAAAAAAAAGGTGGCAGAACTAAAGTGAAATGTAATTTAGGATATAGTATTGAAATTTGAGGGAAAAGTTGAGACTAAAGAGAAGGAGACTACACAAATCAAAACAATGTTACCAGTCTAATCACTGATTCAAATTATAATACTCAAGAACTAGTATAATTTATGAAATAATGTTTAGGCGGAAGGAGTCAAAAATCTGAAGGAGTTAACTGCAAGATAAGAAGCTGTTTATTTCTGAGCAAAAGGATCAAGGTGCATAAATCCTTGACAATTCATTAATAGTAAATGTCAGTCCTGTTATTCTTATTTTTGCTGGTTTCAGAAAGATATTAATGGACCACAATTTACAAGATGAAATCTTTAAGTGAAAAGTAAGACATTTAAGAAGTTGTAATACAGCTACCAAGTCACAATTTAATCATTATTTAATATTGTATCTGGATAAAAACAAGAAAAAGAATATATAGTACCTATTAGAAAGAATACTCACAAAAGTAATCAAAATTTTCAGTATAGTACTATAAAAATATGTATTCTAGGTTTCATAAAAAATAAAGTAACTGTGTCCAAATGCATATGAAATGTTGAGTAATATTATACACATTTTTATCTGATATCACTTTGTAATGGCAAAGCTGTTTTTCAACAATTAAGCAACTTCCTTAACCTAATCACCTTAAACCTATGTTTTTCCTTTAAAAATTTAAGTTGCATGAATTAATTTTAGAACTTTTGAAAAAGTAATTCCAAAATATTTTGTTGAGATGGATTTATAGTAAAACCTTATTTAATGCATATGAAGTCTCAGTAATTTATATCCCACATAAAAGATTAATTCATTTCAAATAATAATATAAAGCTCTCTAATAAATTATTCTACATTATCTTAAGTGAGTTAAAGATCACATTGAAAGGGCATGGTGGTGCACACTTGTAATCCCAGCAGCTTGGGAGGCTGAGGGAGGAGAATCATGAGTTCAAAGTCCACCTTAGTAAAAGTGAGGCACTAAGCAACTCAGTGAGATCCTACTTCTGAATAAAATACTGGGAATGTGGCTCAGTGGTCAAGTGCCCCTGAGTTCAATCCACAGTACCAAGAAAGAAAAAAAAATCACATAGAAACTTTAAGGCTTTTACTGCTAAAATATTACTATAAACTGCTTGTATCACTGTAGTATGATTTCAGTTCTTCTAGCTAAACACCAAAAAAGTAGGATAGCTAGGTCATATGGTGGTTCCATTCCTATTTTTTGGAAGAATCATCATAATGCTTTCCAAAGTTGTTGGAACAATTTGTAGTCCTACCAACAACGTATGAGTGTACCTTTTTCACCACATCCTCACCAGAACTTACTGTTATTTGTATTTTTTTTTAATTTTTTTAGTTGTAGATGGACACAATATCTTTATTTTATTTATTTATTTGTATGTGGTGCTGAGGATCAAACCCGGTGACTCACGCATGCGAGGCAAGCGCTCTACCACTGAGCCACAGCCCCAGCCCCGTTATTTGTATTCTTGATGACTGTCATTCTATTTGGAGTGAGATGAAATATCAGTGTGCTTTTAATTTGCATTGCTAAGACTGTTGGAACATTTTTTCATATATTTGTTAGCCATTAGTATTTATTCTTTTAAGAAATGTCTGTTTAGTTCACATGCACATTTTTTATTGGTTTCTTTTATTTTTGGTGTTATTTTTTTTGACTTCTTAATATTTTCTGGATATTAATTTTCTGTTGGAGAATAACCTATCAAAGATTTTCTTCCATTCTGTAAGCTCTTTCTTCATTTTCTTATGTGTTTCCTTGGCTGTGCAGAAGCTCTTTGATGCCATCTCACTTTCTGATTCTTGATTTTGACATTTAGCAGTCTTATTAAGGAAGTTGGTACCTGATGATATGTTGGAACATGACCCTATGTATTCTTTTAACAGTTTCAGTGTTTCTGATCCAATTCCTAGATTTTTAATCCACTCTGAGTTGACTTCTGAGCAGGGTAAGAGACAGGAACCTAGTTTCTTTCTCCTACATTTGAATACCCAATTTTCTCAGCACCATTTGTTACAAAGGCCAACATTTCTACAACATATGCTTTTGGTATCTTTGTTAAGGATCAAATGATTGTATTTAAATGTCTTCTATTCCATTCCACTGGTCTTCATGTCTGTTTGGGTGCTCTTATCATGATGTTTTGTTACTATGTCTCTGTAATGTAACTTGAGATTAGTTATTGTAACATCTCTAACATCACTCATTGCTTAGTACTGCTTTGGCCATTCTGGGTCTTTTATTCTTCCATATGAATTTTAGGACTCTTTTTTCAGTTCTCTCTAGTTCTGTTCTCTGTCACTGGGTATTTTAATGGGGATTGAAACTGTATATTACTTTTGGTAGTATGGCCATTTTGTGGAAATATTAATTGTGCCTATCCAAGAACATGGGAGATATTTCCACCCTCTGAAGTCTTCATTTTCGTTCTGAATTGTTCAATTATTTTCATTGTAGAGGTCTTTTACCTCCTCAGTTAGATTTACCCCCAGGATTTTCTGTTTGTTTGGGGTTTTTTTGAGTTTATAGAGAATGCAACTGTTTTCTGGATTTCCTGAGAATGCAACTGTTTTCCTGAATTCTTTCTCAGAATTCATTATCAGAATATAAAAAAGCTAAGAATAGGTCCCTTGTCAAAGAAAAGTCCCAAGGATCAGGATATATAAATTACGATGGGTAGGTTAAAAAAAGAAAAAGAATACTTACGACTACTTCCAAGTTCTTCAAATAGGAACTTCACTTTTTCCCACTCTGTAGAATTTTTGTTGTTGGGAACATTCAATGGAACAAAAGCACTAAAACAGAAAATAACTCTATTAAATGGCTTTAAAAATAAAAAAATGAATAAAAGAAATAGTCTGAAACTCAATTTTAGTAATTTTTTGAAATAAAAATCAACTTTTCCCCTGAAAAGAACTAATAAATCTGCACCATGCATACAGAAGTGTGAGAATTTTATTATCTATGTATTTATTTTACCATACTTTGTTTTAATAGCCTTATTATGGCATTCAGAAAAATTATCTTCTTTTGTAACCCCATATATTTTATTTTTTTATTTAAAAATATTTTGGCTTATTTTCTAATTATACTTTAGTAAGAATAAGTAAAATAAAACAATAATAAAATATTTTTAAAGTTCTATAAATTTAAGATGAACAACATAGTGCATGGCACAAAAAAAGTTTAAGGGCTTCTGCAATAAATTAGTAGAACAAAGTATAGACATGCAATTATTTCAATATATTTATGTGCATTGAAAATAATAGACAAGAAATACATCATAATAAACAATAAATTTAACATTGTGGGATTTGGGTTTTTTTCATTTTGTTCTCATTTCTTTATATCTTTCAACATTGTGCCTAATAAAAACAACAAAAATAATTTCTGTTTAGTTTTCAGTCCACACCTAAGGGGGAACCATTGAAATAAAAGAGAGCTGGTGTCCTAGGAATTGCTCTAAGAGCTTAGATTGGGAGAAAATGGAAAGTAAATAAATAAATGGTCACTTTATTGTCAAGCCCAGATCATACACAAAAAAATAATTAAGAGATTAAATGTTTGGGTATTCCTTATATAGTATATGTTGAATATCAAACACGAAGGTAAAATGTTACTCTAATACTACCTCCTTGTTGGCCCAATTTTAATTATAAGCAAGCTGTAAACTCTATCCACTTTTATAAAAAGAAAATAGTGGATGAGTCCAACAATATATAAAGGAATCTGTTCTGATAAAAATTTTGAGCAAAACAAAGTAATTATTCTAAAATTTTGCTTTGTATTACTAACAATTCTTTTAAAAAGTGAATGGGAAGAACATGTCAGGATGTTATTTATTTCTAAGTATTCATGTGGACTTTAGTTTATTACACTCATCTTAATCTTGGAGATTTAAACTTCACCACTTTAAGGGAAAAAAATGACTACTCAAATATAGAGAGCAAAAACATAAATGTAAAAACAGTTCATTATTTGTTGCCCAGCTATAAAATTCAAATAAATAAAAGAATAATGGGAGTGAGATAGAAGAAAATTTTAAATAACTTTTACATTTTATATATCTGCAATGTGAACTTATTTGGTATTAGTATATAATTAACAGAAATAGAAACTAAGCAAGAGAAAACTACATACATGCTCTTATTTAGACAGTTTTTTCTAGATATCCCAGAAAGTATGTTTTAAATTTGTTTGTTGGAAATAACCAAGTGTGGGGATAAAACTATACTGTATAAAATATCATGTAAAATATTATTAAAATATAAATCTTACAAATATCTAAAACTAGTATTCATACGCAGAAAGTTGTCTCAGTATGTAATTTGAGGTAATCAAAGGTATTGTACAGTGATGGGAAAAAATTAAGTAATCCTGATTGCAAGCACACTTTCATGTTCAAACCCCTGAGCAGGGCTAGTCAGTAGTTCAAAATGGAGAGTAGAAGAAACCTCATATTATCAAGCAATCTTTTGAAAAATTATGATCCAAAACATTATCAGAATGACTTCAGGAAAATACCTAAAAATCCTTCAGAGAATTGATATTTGAGCACTATTTGCTATTTTATGCAGAAACCAAAGCACAAATTCAAAGCAGGTTTGTCAATTACCTTACCACTAGGATTTTATAATCTAAGAAACAAACCAAAACTATTCTCACATACATTAAGAGAAACATCCACAAGGAGAACTCAAAGTAATTACAACTAAATACATCTTTAAATCCTGAGTAATAATATTCATTGCACTATCCAATGAGCACAGATACTAGCCTTGGTTGTAGAGGACCCAACCAAGTGTTACCCTTTAAATGGGGCTGGGGTGAGGTCAGAAGACTTGGGAATATATGGCAGCAGCTGACTGACTGACTGGTAGGAAAGCCTTTCAACATTTTAACCATCAGGAAGAACAAACCACTGCTGATTAGCCAAATATCAGCCCCGCCTACTAGATCTATAAAGGAAAAGAAATACTTCCTAACAGATAAAAAAGCAATTGAAGTCAACTGAAGATGTAATACAGATATATCTGTTTTGAGGAGGGGGAAAGCAGTTAAGATTATCAGGTATTTCCTAAGTAGTGATGATACTACAGTAATCAAGAGTTACTGTATAATAGCATTTATGCAGGGGAAACAAAGACATTTTCTTAATCTCAGTTCTTCTCAAAAAATGAACACATAGCACCACAGTTTATGAAGACACAAAACTAGATCAAAATAAGAACTAGAGCCTAGTGAGATTATAATTTCTCTTTATGCCCTTGAAAATAATAAGAATGAAAAATAGGTTACCAAAAATATTTTATACCCCATCTGACTCACTGAATTAGCTTAATACAGATTATTGCCTCAGGGAAAGACAGAAAAGACTAGTGGATTTCAGTAGATATGAAATTGAAATGATGAATTTCAGCAGAATTGAAAATAAGAATTTCACCTCCTACATTCAATCACCAAGTCAAGTCATATTTATCTTCCAAATGGCTTATCTGTTTCTGCTTTCTTTATAACTATTCTAGTTCTGATCCTAATCTCTCACCTAATCTCTCTAAATTATTACAATGGCCAGGTAGTTATCTGCCTACATACCATTTAATGTATCATTTCTCCAGCCCAACCCCCAAATAACCCTTTCACAGTACTTAAACTTTTAAAGCAAGGTCATACATATTTATTTTTTTGCAGTCACATAAACAAACATGTACATATTTGCTGTCTTTCGATTGTTTAGTAGGATAGAAATCAAAATTTCTTAAACATTGCATGTTAAGATTCATAGCCTACCTACCTGGCTAATGTAATGTCCTGCCACTGGTTCACATGAATACTTGGAACATCACATCACATTTTATGTTGTGTTTTGGGGTTTGTTTATTTTTTTCTGAGAAGGATTAAATTCACATCATACTTTTTAAAAACATTTTTATGTTTTTTATTGCTGCACTACAACTATACATTATAGTGGGATTCATTGTTACACTCATATATGCACATACATAATCTGTTTGAAATCATTCCCCAGTATTTCTTCTCATATCATACTTTTTATGCCATTCTTCAAACACTCTAACCAATTTACACCTCTTCAAATCTCAATTCAAGTATTACTTCCTCTTAAGCCTTCTGATTCTACAGGGAGAGTAAGAACTTATTTCTCCATCATCATTCCTGGTATATATCTTATCAGAGCACTTAAACAGTATAATTTAAATAATTTATTTGCATGTTTTCCCAGTGTGAACCTTGAGACTAGAGACCAGGACTTTGTTTTTTGCCTTACAACTTAGCACAGTGCTCCAAAATGTATGAGCTATAAGAATATTATATCTAGGCCATATCTTTGTGATGAAATTATCTCAAACTTTATCAGCAAAAATAAACAAATAAATAAATAACCATAACTTCAAAGAAACAACAGCATGCCACCTTCAAGGAAATTTCAAGAGATTTAATCAGTTTCAAGAAACTTAACCTAAATGTATGCCTCATTCAAATATGGTAATGAAAAGAACACTATACTGGGTAACCAAAACACTACTAGTCTTTAATCACTATTCTTTTACTCTGACTGCTATAAAGATGTGTGCTTTACTGATGGCTCTCAGTCACATTGTAAGTCATGAACTGCCAAACTACTGGCTGCCTGTGTTTATATAAATAGAGTTTTACGGGGCTGGGATTGTGGTGCAGCGGTAGAGCGCTTGCCTCGCATGCGTGAGGCCCTGGGTTCGATCCTCAGCACCACATACAAAGCAATAAAATAAAGACATTGTGTCCATCTATAACTAAAAAAAAAAAAAATTAAAAAATAAATAGAGTTTTACTGGAATACCTTGTATCTACGTATTTTCTATGATTACTTCAGAGTTACAAGGGCACAGTTAAGCCACACAGATCAGACTGTAAACCCCAAATGCTTATTATCTGCCCCTCATGAAGATTTTGCTGATCCCTGTTCTAGATAATTTAGGTTTGCAGACAAGGGATTTCCACATTACCAAAGCAAACTAACATTAAATAGAGTTGGCTTTCTTTAAAAGCCAAAAAAGATTTTTAAAAGTATACTTGGTAGCTAAAATAAATAGCAAAACCACTAAAAAAATAATCCATTCAATAAGTTCTCTTTTTCATGACACATAAAGGCAGGCAAAGGGAATTGGAAACATGACTAGACTATAAAACACTTGCATTCTAACAACTCCTGGAGCTATAAAAAGTCACAGACCAATTTCCTTCCCAGCACAAATTACATTTAATAAATGAAATTTTTTATTTATTGGAAGTTATTTATTGAAATTTGTGACACCAAATTATAAAATTTTAAAGGCTTATTAGCACCTAATGTATCTCTAACATAAAAATAGAATATAGACCTATTTTAACAAAGA
Source organism: Geosciurus inauris (assembly GCA_004024805.1). Classification (NCBI taxonomy): domain Eukaryota; kingdom Metazoa; phylum Chordata; class Mammalia; order Rodentia; family Sciuridae; genus Geosciurus; species Geosciurus inauris. The sequence continues at coordinate 153,585 of PVHX01002118.1, read as the reverse complement.
TAAATATCTGCCATTAACAAGGACACATTTCAGATATATCAACAAACATGTACAATATATTGATATTAATATGAATCTTAAGGAAGAACAACAAAGGAAGGGACTAACTGACAAAAATTTGACTGATAGGTCAAATCTAAAAAGATGTAGAGACAAGGATTTTTACCAAGGTGCTGTTGACAATAATGAGAAACTGCAAACATCATAAATGTCTATATAGTCATCCCTTAGAAGATCATTCAAACAAACTGCTGTTTCCTAAGAAAGGACTGCAATATAGACAAAATGGATAGACCTACACTTACTTTCCTAAACAGGTATCCACTCCACTGTAACAAATAGATCAGCATAAACTGAATAAAATATAATCACATTTCTGTAAAACTAAAATATGGAAGGGTACATGCAAGGGGGAACAGGTACTCTGCATTCATCTAAGCATAAAATATGTCTACACAATGGAACAATATAGACAAAAATATTGATTGTGGCTATATTGTTCAATGGTGGTATAAATGGTGATTTATTCTTTTTTCACATTTTGTTTTCCCTTCCTAGATTTCTGTGAACAAACATTTTGTTATTATTAAAAACATTTTGTTATTATTCAATTAATTATATTTCCATTGTCAGGGTAAAAAAATTAAGACTTACCCAACTAAAAGAAGAAGTGCACAAATCACAGCAAATCCCAAAGTGTACTTGAGTGCTGTTTTAATTTGCTAGATGGCAGGAGGGGAAAATATATCATTTAGTAAGCTGTTATATAAAAAATTTTTTGCAACAGTATAATTATACTTTCAAATCAAATATGCATTCAGAATCAACAATATAAAATTTTGCTTGTTGGTTAAAAGACTTAACACTTAAAGAAAAATGATCATTATATCTTTGTAATTACACAAGATTTTAAAATCTTTTCAATGGTTAAGTTCCTTGTAAAAGCATACACTAAAAGCAGTTTATTATCCAGTGAACATCTTCCATAAAATTATCAGAATATTTAATAAAATATTCCCCCCAAATAAGCAGCAATCAGAATCTACAATGCTCCTATCCAAATCATCAAAATGGATTAAAATAATAATATTTAATGTACATGTGTGTACAAGTATATGTACACATAAAATGTAAATATTATATGTACTTAAATATTTATATACTTTAAATATATATGTAACATATATCCTGCCAAGCACTATTATAAGAACTTTACATATGTTACTCATTTAATTCTCAACTCTAAGATAGGTGCTCTCATCCCTACTTTAGAGCTAAGAAAGCTGAGGCTCACAGAAGTTAAATAATCTACCTGAAGCCATACAGATCATATATGATTAAACAAGAACTTAAAATCAGAAATGGAAATGTAAAGGTTTTAATTTGCCAGATATCCAAAATGTAATCTAGACACCAAACAACTGAAGGAAAAAACAGAAAGCCAGACATTATGAACATGAATAGAAAAGTTAATATTCTCAAAGATAAAGTAAAATCAATGAGAAAAAAACATTATTTGTCCTGTCAGACTAATGAAGTCTCTAAAAATCACCTTTTAAAACTTAAATTCATGTTTTATATGGTAAGTTTTCATTCACTATTTCTAAGATAGTCCTGGAGGTGGGGGGATTAAGGAAAATAGTAAGGAAGATCCCAAGACCAACCAAAGGTTGGGGGAAATGACAAAATATATCTCACTGAGATTTATTTAATTTGTAACCAGCCACCTTACCTTACACACATTTTAAATATGAAGTTATACAATACCTGCAAATAATAATTCTGACTCTCTTGAAATAAACATCTAATATACCACATTCTTTATCACTCTAGGAGTCATTTAAAATGTTTATTTATAGGCTGGGATTTGGTTCAGTGGTAGAATGCTTACCTAGCATGTACAACCATGAGTTTAATCCCCAGTCCATGCAATAAATAAATAAAATGTTGATTTACTTGTTCGTGATCTTGATGGAAAATGTTATGAAGGTTTTAAGCATGATTAAGCATGATGTTGGTTTTTGAGTTAACATATTTTTTTTTAATTTATTTTTTATTTTTTTAGTTGTACACGGACACAGTATCTTTATTTATTTATTTGCATGTGGTGCTGAGGATCAAACCCAGTGACTCACACATGCAAGGCAAGTGCTCTCCCACTGAGCCACACGAGTTAACATATTTTTGTATTTAAATAAAACAAAGTATAAAAAATTTCTATAACTAGATAAAGAGATATGTATTCTTATTATACTGCTTTCCTTGGCTTAAATATTTTTAAAAAATGTTCTATTTTGACAAATACCTTTCAATATACAATTTCTTCCTCAACCTATTAACTACTACATAATAGTAAATTCTTTTATTTTAAACCATCCATGCAATCTGAAGATAGAACTAACTTAGTTATACAGCATCAATATATTTTTAAGGCACCATGCAATTATATTTATTAATGTTTTAGCTAGAGATTTTCATGCTAATATTTAAGCAATACTAGTCTGCAGTTTTAGACATGTACGGTGCTGTATTTATCAGGTTTCAGTATCAGTGTTATTGAGTCTAAACTACCTTCAAGAGGTCCTTCCTTATGACCCAGAACAAGGATCAGAAAATCATGTCCTATGTACCATATCTGACCTGCCTCCTGTTTTAACACATCACAAAATGCTCATTAAGTATCATCTCTGGATACTTAACACTATAATGGCAGAGTTGAATAGTGAGGACACAGACCATATAACCCACAAAGCCTAAAATATTTACTACCTGGCTTTCACAGAAAAGTTTACTCTAGAATTGCTTTGTTGAAAACAATAGTCGGAAGCCACATAGTGGCTACTGAACAATGCGGCTGGTTCAAATTGCTATAACCTAAATTTCAAAGACTTAGTGTAAAAAAAATTCTAAATCTTAATATGTTTTAGTCAAAGCTATATCTGAAATTATAATAACTGAAATATATTAAAGATGTTTAATTAAAATTAATATCTTTTTTTAAATTTTAATGTGGCTACTAGAAAATTTCAAATTTCACATGTGGCTAACATTATATTTCTATTAGACAACACTTACCTAGAATAAACGAAAATGGAGTCATATTATTCTTTTTAAAGAAAGGAAATACTTTTTAAACTAAAATTAGACCTCTAAAGTAGAGATAACTTACAGTGCATTTACTAGTATCATCATCATCCTTTTCTTCATAGTAGAAGTAGACAAAAGGAATCCAGAAGAACACACAGAACAATATAACAGAATATAAAGCTGTGGAAACAAATAGTAAACTGAGTTCTACTGAATACATACATACTCAGTTAGCTAACTATATGTCTGTATGTGTATGTATATATATATATATATATATATATATATATGCATGCCACTTACCACCTTTCACTTCCCTATCTGATTTCTTATATCTTTGTACAATAGCCTTTGCTATTCCCCATCTCAAGGAATCAATGCCACTATTAGAATGACATATCATATTCAAGTTAACTATGGGACCATTTATAACAAAAAATGATAATAACTGTGCCAACAACAAATATGGCAGCTAAATGCTGAGCTCTTGCTATGTACTATAGTGCTCTGCACTTCCTGTGAACTATCTTATGTAAACTAATTTTTGCATTCATTTCAATTTAAAATTGAGTACAGATGACCCAACATTTGCCAGTCACTCTAGCAACTTAAAAAAACAGCTATAAATATTAATGTCCTTTTGATGCTAACAATTTCTCCATGCTAAGTTTAAAATATGCAGTATTATGAAACTGATCTTACACAAAGCAAGAAGAAAAGCAGTGAAACAGTAAAATTAGATTCAAAGTTAACTGATAAAAATTACTATTTTTCTATTTTAAAATGTTAGACTTGAGATACTTTTATAGACTAGTTAAATTAGTTTGATATTGATCTAAAATTAAAAATTGGAATAGTCGAAGATATATTATGTTTAATATTAAAACCACATAAATATTTCAGGTGTGGTAGCACAATCCTGTAATTCCAGAAACTAGAGTTTGAGGCAGGAGGATTGCAAATTTGAGCCTAGCTTGAGCAACTTAGTAAGACTGTCTCAAAATTTTAAAAAATAATAAAAAGGGTTGGGGACGTATCTCAGTGGTAAAGCACCCCTGGGTTCAATCCCCAGTACCACACACAAACAAAAGAAAAAAAATAGCCTAAACAACATTTTTGGGACATAATAAGCCTAAGAAAGCTGTTTTTCTTAAAGTCTAGGTATTAACATTTACTTGCATATATCGTTCATGAAAAACAATAGTACAGTATAATTATATTAACCAACTGCAGAATGGTAAACATTGTATTCCATTGTAAAAGAAAGCATTTGTCATTATCTCACACCCATTATGATGGCTAAAATTGTTAAAAATATAAAATAACAAGTGTTGGCAAGTGTATGGGGAAACTGGAACCCTGTGCAGGGTTGGTGGAAACCTAAAATGGCAAGCAGTATGTTTCCTTTAAAAAAAGAAAAAAGGAATTACTGCCCGATCCAGCAATTCCATTTCTGAGTACACAGCCAAAAGAACAAAACACAGAGTTTCACAGAGTTACCTATGTAACTATGTTCATAGCTACATTATTCATAATACCTAACATGTGAAAGAAACCCAAGCATCCTTTTACGGATAAATAGAGAAGCAAAATATAGCATATACATAAAATGGAATATTGTTCAGCTTTAAAAAGCAAGGAAATTGTAAGACAAACTACAACAATGGATGAACTCTGAAAACTTTATGCTAAGTAAAATAAATCAATCACAAAAAGACAAATATGGTTACACTTATATGAGATACTTAGGTCAAAATCATAGGGCCAAAAAACAGAATGGTACTTGTCTGAAGTTGAGGGGAAGGAAGGAATGGCAAGTTACTGTTTCATGGGTATAGTTTCAGTTTTACAAGATAAAAAACCTTATGTAAATGGATGAGGTTGATAGTTGAACATTATAAATGTATTTAATGCCACTGAGGTATATATATAAAGTGGTTGACTATACATTTTTTGTTGTGTTTAATTTGCTACAGTAAAAAGAAAAAATGGAAAACATTTAGTAATATACAATAAAATCTCAAGTTATTTATTCCATTGGAAGGAAGGACTACATGAGTTATAGAATTTTTAAATATGATCTCAATACTTGCTCACATTATCTCATTTATCTGGAGGCCAATTATAAAACATACAATTATCTTCTTATTGCATAAGTTATCATCATATTCAATTTGCATAACAGGGATAAAACAAATTCCTATAATATAGTAACAAAGCAATTCTTTTTCTCATACGGTAGCTGCTGTCCTGAAATATGATTCTTTGGCTTATGGCTTTGTTATGAAGTACCTTGCATACCAATAAATATGCATCTTCATCCAAAAACAAAACTAAACAAAAAAGACAACCCTGTTTGTAAAAGTAGAAAAAAGACTTAAACAGATATTTCACAACAGAAGATACATACAATGGCCAATAAACACTTAAGAAGGTGCTCATTACCATTAATTACCAGAAAAGTAAAAAAATTCATAATGAGATAATATAGACTTACTAAAATGCCTAAAACTAAACCGACAATACCAAGTATTAACAAGAAGATAGAATAGCTGACATTCTCATACTTTGCTGTGGAAATGAAAAAAGGTACAACACTGTAGAAAAATGTTTAATAGTTTCTTATCAAGAAAAATAAACACCTACTATATTACCCAACAATTCTATTGCCCTAAGTGATAAAGTGCAATAAAATATGCAGTGTTTCCACCCAAGGAAGCCTGCTTGAGTTCTAGAATCTAGGACTTTTATGAGAGACTTATAGGTGTATCTGTTTGAGTAGTAAGGTACAATTACCAAAACTACAGACTTTAAGAAAACAAGAGTTCACCAAAAATCATGGTTTTCAGAAACAATTTAAACAAGGTGGTACCACACGTTTTCTTATCCCATTAAAAAACCACCTTATCAGTTAGTAGCACAGGAAACTATACAAAGGGCTAGGCCCCTAGGAGTTGGTCAAGGGTCAGCAATACAAGTTGGTCCTCCTGAAGACAGACATGTGCTGAGCAATAGCACATTTGCTGCACTCTTTCCCAGCAGGAATGTTCTAGTCACCTGAAAATGACTCAATGTCCATCAACAGGTGAGTGGATAAACAAACTGAACGTATTCATACAAAGGATTACCACATAGTAATAACAAAAAAAAAAAGGAGACATAAATTTCACAACCTTATGCTTGAATGAAACAAGCCCAGACACAAGTGTATATTCCTATGACTAAAGAAAATTCTAGAACTAGACAAACTATTATAGGGAAAAAAAAAAACAAGAATGGTTGGGAGCAGCTTCTGAAGCCAAAGAGAAGCTGCTGATAGTAGTACTCAAAAAGAGACAATTTCTAGCAATCACCATCTATGGAAGGAAGTGAGGAACAGATAAAATTGTGAAGGCTCCCTTATCTCTCTCTAGTAGTTTATGACTCAAATTGATACAGATAATCCTAAATCTTTATTTTCCTGACATGATATTTTAAGCTATCTTCTGGTAATCTGACTGTTCTTTCCAGTGTGCTTCATAAAGATTTCCTCCTTTAGCCCATAAATGTTGAAATGTAAAGAAAGAATTAAATTAACATTTATAGCCAGACGCAGTGGTGCATGCCTGTAATCCTAGCTCTTTGGTAGGCTGAGACAGGAGAATCGCGAGTTCAAAGCCAGCCTAAGCAACAGCGAGGTGCTAAGCAACTCAGTGAGACCTTGTCTCTAAATAAAACACAAAACAGGGCTGGGGATGTGGCTCAGTGGTTGAGTAACCCTGAGTTCAATCCCCAGTACCAAAATAAATAAATAAATAAATTGATTAATTGATTAACATTTATTATATATTTTGGATCACTTCTAACGCCAAGTTGGGTTTATAGAGCTGTAAATGAAAAAAAAATACTTCCATGACTACTACTATGATGAAACAGAGAAACTGCTTCTTTTAAAGTTATATTTGAAACTCATAAGCTATTCTCAAAGAAAAATTATTATTTTTTTTATTTTTTTACATTTTGTTTGTTTTTTTATTTGCTCCAGGTGGGGTTTTTAACTGTCAATTTCCCACATTCTGGACTATTTCTGATCCCACCAGAAGGAGCCCTCGACTCCGCTAACATGGGCAATCAGGACCAAAGACTCCTTTACCCTGCCATCTTGCCAAGGGAGTCTCTTTTTAGAAAAAATTCAAGTTATTGCCTGAATCTGGATGGACTTCATGCTCAGCCTCCCACAATCCTGACCACCTAAGCTGACGCCCATTTTTGAAGCAGGGTGAAGTGGGAGAATGACATGCCAGTTCTCCTCCTTTGGCTGGTTAAAAACCAATGGGAAACCCCACCAGACAAAGAGCCATCTTTGAGCTGAATCCTTCAAAGAAAAATTATTCTTAATTCCAACAGTTATGATGTTCTCATATCCTGACATTTTTATAAAGTATGATTTTTTACTTATAAATGTTTTTGTTAAAAGACTAGCAAATAAAAGATACAGATTTTCAGTTTAATAGACCCATTAACATCAAAGAACATACTAAAAGCAAATTTTAAAATCTCATGTCTACAGAAACCAACAAAAAAAAGTTCATTTTTAAAAAATAACTTATCAAGAACTAGCAAAACCAAGTGAATAGCAGACCATTGATTTCTTTTAAATAACCATGAACAACAACAACAACAAAAGACTGGTAAAGAATCATGGTAAAATAATTCCCATGATTTTTAAAAAATATATACAAAGCAAGAAATCTACTTTTAAATGCTGTGTATCATTAAATTATAATTCCCATGAAAATTAAATTGGATATATTAGGCTTTTGAATTATTAAATTTTAAAAATGTATTCCTCCTGACTACCAATGAAAGCAGCTAACCTCTAAATAAAAATATTTGGTTTAAGAATAATGTAGTCAATATTCTGAGAGAATAATTTAGTCGTTAAAAAACTTTGTTTTAGAGGGTAAAAATAAAAAATATTCTGGGAACCCTAAAACTCTTTTAAAAGTATCTATTTATTCACTTAAAGAAATCTGGGGTCAAGAATGATAGTTGTATATGAATACCCATTTTCCTTTCAGCTACCATTCCTTTTTTGTCCTTCTCTCTGTTTTCTGCTTGAAACTGATATATGATGGCTTAATTCCAGCATCATTTTGGACTCCTTTGTTTCCTTAAGGTGGTAATCATGTGCTAAGAATGGAAAGCAGAGAAGGAATAAATTTCAGATCCTCATATTATAGTACTGACACACCAGCTCTGGCTAGCCTACCATTCCTGCTGATACGGTAACTATTTATTTCCCAGTCATTTAATGAAATAAGGAGACCAAAATGATCCAGAAGAAATCATACCTTCTAATTCAATGAAAGCATTGTTTCATCCCCAGGTATAAGTACTCTTGGACAGATATTAAGAATTCAAAATCGGCATGCCAGGTAAGAAGCAAAAGTTCTGTAAGTAATAAACTACTCAAAAATAAACAACTTATAAATGAACTACTCACTAATGAATTAGGACTAGCAATGTAAACTGCCATGATATACTCCCATCCCTTATTTATAAGTAATACTTGTACAGATTATGGGAGAAAGGGAACCATACTGTACTCAGAGGTACACAGCATTCTCTAAAATAGAGAAAGACTTCTCAATTCACTTTATAAAACCAGATAAGTCTTAATATTCAAACCCTACAAGAATAATAAGACCATGGAAAAATTATAGACCAGTCTCACCTGTAGGTGGATTTTAAAAAGAATCCTATATGACAAAGCACCAAATTAAATCTAGCAATACATTACAAAAATTAAATAAACAAAAGCCACAATCATGACCATTTTGGGTCTATCCTAGGAATGCAAAGTTGGTTTAAGAAGACTCTAGCTATGCTGGGGTGTGGGCGCCTATAATCCCACCAGCTCAGGAGACCAAGGCAGAAGGACCACAAGTTCAAAGCCAGCCTCAGAAACTTAGTGAGGGGGCCCTGTGCAAATTACGGGGACTCTGTCTCAAAAACAAAAAACAAACAAACAAAAAAACCAGGCAGGGGTTATAGCTCAGTGATTGAGTGCCCCTGGGTTAAATCTCCAATACAAAAAAAAAAAAAAAAAATCTAGCTAGATATGTGGTATGCAATATATTACTTAAAAAAAGGTTTTTAAAACAAAACCTTCACATAATCATCTTGATACCGAAAAAGCCCCTGACAAAATGTATTCAATTACCCAATACTTATTCAGTATGTTTCAGTTTCAGCCAACATTCCAGAGGTATGCATATAGCTACATCAAAACACAGAAGTCCCCACTCTCATGAGGCTTATTTCTAATGGGGGAAAACATAATATTTAGAATTATAGTATAGACTACTCAGAGTACATAAAAATATTCCAAAATCAATTTTTAAAACCCACTGAAATAGTTCCTTCGAGTAGAAAATGAAAATGCCAACAAATATAAAGACTTGCAACTTCATTTCCAAATAAATAAAAGTGCAGATTGGCTTCACTTTCACACTCACCAGACTAACAAATACTAAAAATGCATGGTAATATCATAGTTTAGGATATAGAGCAATTAGAAGGCTCATTTCAGAATAAATTAGTGAGAATGCTTAGAAAGAACAAAGGGTTTCATTGCATTGTGCATTGCATTGCACAATTTTAATAAAAAATGTACATACTAATATGTGATACATTCATACACACTGAAAATTTACACACTGTAATAATGTATAAATCTCAGGAACATAAGGATGAAGCAATACAAGTCATTTCATAGAAAGTTCAAAAACTGCAAAACTCAGTAAGTATACAACATGGTAAAACTATAAGGCAAAGCAAAGGATGAACACAAGCTAAATTTAAAATACTGGTTACTTCTAAAGGAGGAGGGGACGAAATGGTACAGACTCTTGGTACAGGCTGGACCTAGTAACTCACTGCTAATGAAGAAAATGTAACAAAAATATTGGGCTGTTACTCTGCGATTAAGTTATTTAAAAAAGTGGCTTACCTCTTGATCACTTTATCCGTCTGTTGTCCTGAGAGAACACAGTTACCATGTTATAAAATGCCCTATGGGAAAGTTCATGTGGCACAAAACTGATGTTGCTGGCCAACAGACAAGTAATACCTGAGGCCTGCCCATACCCTTGTCAGGGAACTTGGGAGCCAACTCTCCCCTAGAGGAACTGTAGGATGACTGCAGTTCCAGCACACACATTCACTCCAGTCTTGCAAGAGAACCCAAGACAGAAGACTCCGCTAAGATGCATGTGAATTCCTCACCAACATGAAATGCAAAATGTTTGTTTTAAACTGCTAAATTTTGACATAATTTGTTACATGGCAATAACTAACTAACACAACTTCTGATAGTACAGCAAAGTCATTCAAACATTCTATTGCATATATACTGAGAATATATACCTTGGAGTACAACATCTATTCTAGGCTTTAACTCAAAATTTTTATTCTTAAGAACAGATCAACAGTCATTTTTCTTATGCCTTCTTTTTTTGTAATTGTTTCTCTTCTTTGAAGTCTTTATTCCAAGGTTTAAACTTCAATGCCAGTTTTATAACAATAAATTATTAAACAGCCAAAGAGAAGATTAAGTAATTCATGGTGTAACTCCCAACTGAGTGGCAATTGACAATGTTGACTCCAAAGCTACACAGAAATACAGAAACAATGGTATGTGAAAAACACGAGATGAAATAATATTATGTAATGGTTAATTTGAATTATAAACTTGATTGGATCAAGAGATGCTGATGATTAAGTGGCTTCTAGGTATGTCAATGAGTGTGTGTCTAGGAATGACTGGCATGTGGGATAGGGAACTGATGTGCAGACCCTCTCTAAGAATGGGCAGCACTGCCCAGTAGGATGGTGGCTTGGATGGAATAAAAGTTTGAAGAAGGAAGCAGCAGGAGATGCAAGCTTGATTCTTGATTCTTCTTGAAGGGGTTCTTGATTGCTGCTGCAATCATCTGAGTATATCAGATTCTTGCTTCTTTACTCTTCCAATGAGGACTCTGCCAGTGATTATCCAGGGAGTTTACAGAAGCCTTCAGTCTCAGACTAGGGTAGCACCACTGATCGATCCCTCATGTTCTGGAACTTCAGCCTCTTGGACTGTGCAGCTACTGGTTCCTCCAGCTCTCCAGCATGCAGATGGTTATTGTGGACCAGCTTCTGATCAAGTAGGCCAATCTAATAAATCCTCTTTTTATAATCATACTTGCTGTTGATTCTGTTCCTCTAGAGAACCCTGACTAATACACATTACAGATTACTCTTGGAGGTCACAAATAGGAATGGCCAGATTTAGATTAGACTCAGAGGCCTGCTGATCTCTAACTTTGATTTCAGAATATATTCCATTGTATAGATACAGGTTTTACTTGAATATTCTTCAGTTGTTGAATACATTCAAAATATTCTTCAGTTGTTGAATACATACAAAGAACACATTTCAATTGACAAGCCTGTCTTCATAACTTCTTAGCCTCATTTTTTCCATCTGTAAATTAAAGATTCCAATGCTAGAGAATAGAATGAAATTACAAAATCACAAGTTGTGTTAGATTCTGGCTCAGAGTTTTGGTGATTACAGCCCAAGATCAATGGACTTATCGTTTTGGGGCTCTGTTGAGAGTGCTGAATGGCAATGGCAAGTAGGGCATGGTGGAGTGAACTGGCCACTGCATGGCCAGGAATCAAAGGGAGAGAAAGGAGCCACAAATCCCTTAAAGGGCACACCTCCAGTGACCTAAGGACCTCCCACTAGACCCCTTCTCCTAAAGGTCCACTTTACCTCTCAGTAACACCCACTAAAGACCAAGTCTTTTAACACATGAATCTTTGGGGGACACTTAATCCAAACCATAGCACAAGTCCTCTAAAATTTTAAGTTATAATAATAGCAACTGTAAGGGGACAAATAGATGAAAATGGTGTGAACACGAGGTTAAGAGAATAATTCTATAAAATGAGCCCACTGTACTGACTCTCCACATGCTTTCTTTGCCAAAAAGCAATCTGCCTGCAGCCGTACCTGGCCTGAGGGGGCAGGAAATGTCATATTCCTCAACAAACTGAGGCATGGGGCAGTCAGTATAGATAATGAATGATGGGGGTCCAGAGAGGATGATGGCTGCTTATCACTGAGTTGCTAACAGCTAACCTCTGGGATCACATTTCCCAGCTCAAAGGGTTGCTAACACCCCCAGGGATCTCACTTCCCAAAGCAAGTGACTACACCCTGTGCTCCAGCCTCTTCCTGCCCTTAGGCACATACACAGAGAAGAAAGAAAGGCAGGGATTAAAAGGGGCATTCCATAGTCTATAAAAGAGCAAGACAGAGGAACTCCTTGCAAGCATTCAGCTCTGGGCCCCCTTCTTTCAGGAGAAGTCTGCTACCTCTGTCCTTCTCTTAATAAAATATGCTTTCTATGCTTGCCTTGGCCTTTCTCAGATATTTAATCTTCAATTCAATGGTATTTAATACCATTCTTCACTGGTATTACAACTATCCTTTACTGTCTACCAAACACAAAACTGTCATACTCTATTTACATTAGCTCATTAGATACTTTTACTAATAACTTTGACAAGTAATTTACTCTCACAAAATTTATACAATGTAAGTATATGGATTGAATTTAATAAATTTACACAGTTGTGTAGCCATTACCTATTCCAGTTTTAGAATATTTCCATAACTCCCAAAAGGGTGCCTTGAAAGTTTGTAAATAATAGCTACACCTATCCCACATTTGAGGCAACCACTGATTTGTATCTTCCTGAATATTTTATAAACATATAATTATATATACAGTCTTTTTCATCTGGAGCTTCTTTCACTAAGCCCAGGAGTTTGAAATGTTTCTTCTTCAAAGGATCAGATAATGAATATTTTCTGCCTTGCAGACTATACATCTGTTACAACTATTCAACTGTGCTGTTTCAGCATGAAAGTTGCCACAGACAACAGGTAAACAAATAGGAATGGCCAGATTTAGATTAGACTCAGAGGCCTGCTGATCTCTAACTTTGATTTCAGAATATATTCCATTGTATAGATACAGGTTTTACTTGAATATTCTTCAGTTGTTGAGCTCTGAGATTCATTCCAGTTTGAGGCTATTACAAAAAATGCTGCTATGAACGTTAGCATGCATATCTTTGTGTAGACGTTGTGTTCATTTCCTCGGGATAGACTTCTAGAAGTGGAAATCCAGATTATACGATAAGCTTAATTTTTCAGAAATTTTCCAAAGCAACTGTACCATTTGACATTCCCAAATAATGGCACTTGAAAATTCTGTTTTCTCTACTTATATGTCAACACTTGGATACTGTCTGTGTTCCTTATAATAATCTCTGGTGCACTGAAGGTTGGTGTGTGCCCCCAGAATAAAAATATTTGATAAGCAAATTAGTATAGATATGAACCATGGGTCTAATCAGCTATCCCACCAGAAACACTGTTTGAACCAAAGGGGACTGAGGTAGGATAACATAAAGGGAGGATGGTGGACTTCTCAGATCTCCTAGTACAGGACCATGGAGTTGCTTGGTAACTAAAGTTTACTACTCCAGAAGACAAGGGAATAATGACTCCAAAGCTATTCCATCATCAAGATCGCCTCCTAAGTTTCAATGCTATGTTCCCTATGGGGGAAACATTGCCCAGGTTTCAAAGGCCAAATGGCAAATACCTAAATTCTTGGGAGCGTAAACCCTATGAAGCAGAACCTGGAGGCTCAAACAGCCAGCATCGAAGTGTCAGTGAGTCCAAAGGGCAGAACATCAAACCTAGCCTTTGTTCTGCACTTGATTGAGATCCTTTCTTCCTTCTGATTTTCCCCTTTGGGAATGAAATGTCTATCTTATGATTGGACTACTATAAATATTTTAGAAGTAGATGATTTATCTGGTTTTAGAGTTCATGGTGAAGATTTTTGCCTCAGGATGAACTACTTAAGAGTCTCACAGATACCTGATTTAGATGGTATTTAAACGAAACTCTGAATTTTAGATTTTAGAGTTGATATTGGAATAAGTTAAGGCTTTTGGGAATTCTAGAATGGAATGTATGTATTTTGCATAGGAAAATTCATGTCCTTCTCCTAGGCAAAGGTGGAATATTCCAAAGGTGGAATATTATGGAAGGAATTCAGGCCTACAAAATTAGTATGTTGAAGTCCTAACTGCAATTGTTATGGTATTTGAAGATCAGGCCTTTGAGAAGTTATAAAGTATAGGTTAGGGCATTAAAAAAAAAAGAACCCTATGATGGGATTAGTGTCCTTATAAGAAGAAAGAACAGAATGTGTATTACTCTGTCTGAGAACTCAGCAAGAAGGCGGCTACCTGCAAACCCTCATCAGGAACCAAATCCATGGGCAGCCTCCAGAGTATGAGAAATAAATATTAGTTGTTTTAGTCACTCAGTATATAATATTTTGTTAAACAGTTTCTGCTTTTAGTTTATGTGTTCTATATCTCATTGGAAATGTAATATGCATTTCCCTAATGATTAATAATGTTGGGTATCTTTTTTTGTGCTTATAAACTGTTTTAGTCAGCTTTTTCACTTCTGTGACTAAAAGACCTGACAAGAACAAATTTAGAGGAGAAAAAGGTTATTCGAGAGCTCATGGTTTCAGAGGTCTCAGTCCAAAAAAAGGCTAGCTCCATTTCTTGTGGCTGGAGGCAAAGCAGAACACCATGGCAGAAGAGTGTGACAGAGAGGAGCAGCTCACGTAAAGATCAGAAAGCACAGACAGACTCCGCTGGCCAGATACAAAATATATACCCCAAAGGTACATCCCAATGACCATCTCCTCCAGCCACACCCTACTCACCTTCAGCTACCACTCAGTTAATCTCATCAGGAGATTAATTCACTAATTGGGTTAAGGCTCTCATAACCTTCTTGCATTGTCTCAAACATGAGATTTTGGGGGACAGATCACATCCAAACCATAACATAAACCATTCATATCTTCATTACTGAAATGTCTATTCAAATATTTTAATTGAGTGGCTTGTGTTATTACTGACTGGTGAGATTCTCAATACAGTCCCTATTATCATATGATTTACAGATAGCTTCTCTCTCCCTGTAGGTTATATTTTTAACACAGTCTATGTTGCCCAGACTTGTCTCAAACTTGAGAGATAAGTGATTCTTTTGTCTGAACTTCCTAAATAGTAGGCACTAGAGGCATCTGCGACCACACCAGACTTTTCATCAATTTTTAAACTATATATTTTGAAAGATAAAGTTACTAATATTGAATGTTTTAGTCAGCATTTTGTTGCTATGACCGACCAGAACAATTTAGAGGAGGAAAAGTTTATTTGGAGCGGTTTCTTGGGATGTATTCCCAAGAATGGGAATATGATGACCAATTCAGTTTTCTAAAATTTTGTCAAGTATTTTTGTGTCTACATCATGAAGAATATTATTCCAAGTTTCCTTTTCTCATGATGTCTTTGTTTGATTTTGGTGTCAAGTTGGAAAGTATTCCATCCTCTATTTCCTAAAAGGGTTTATGAAAGATTAGTATACTCTCTCCTTTAAATTTATGATAGAATTCACCAGTGATGAAATCTACATATGGGGTTTTCTTTGTGGAAATATAGTAAATAATTAAATTTATGTGCTACAGAGTTATTTCTTCTTTAATCAGTTCTGGTAATTTGCGTCTTTCTAAGAATTTTTCTAGTTCATCTGACTTACTTATTGGTATAAAGTCATTCATAAAAGTATTTGATAGACCTTTTAATTTCTGAAAAATTACTACTAACACCACACCTCTGTCACTCTTCATTTTGGTAATCTCTATTTTTTCTCTCTCTCTTCTTTCTCTTTGCTCCATGCTCTCAATTTGGCTAAAGACTTGTCAAATGTATAGATTTTCCCCCAAAGAACCTACTTTGGTTTGACTAATTTTTCTCTACTGTTTTTCTATTTTCTACTTCACTGATTTTTTGCTCTTTTATTTTTCTTCTTCTAGTAGCTTAAAGTTTAGTTTGCTTTTCTTTTTCTATTATCCTAAACACAGGTTTAGGCACCTCAGAATTACTTTCTAATATAGAAGTTTAAAGTTTCACATTTCTCTAAACACCATTTGAGCAGCATCCTACAAATGTTGATATGTTCCATTTCTTATTTTCATGTAAAAATACTTTCTAGTTGCCTTATGATTTTATCTTGACCCAAGGGTTATTCAGAAGTGCATTATTTAATTTCCAAATATTTATGGATTTCCAAGATTTCTTTCTTCTAAATTTTCCATCATACGTGAATAGGTAAGCCTGATGCTGACACACAGGTCTCTGAGGCTCTGTTGACTTTTCTTCAATCTTTTTTCCTCTCTGATCTTCTGATTAAATCATTTATTTTGGTTCACTAAGTTTTTTTCATCCGCCATATCAGACCTGCTCTAATGAATTTTTCATTTTGGTTACCATACTCTTCACCATCAGAATTTTTATAGGGTTCTTTTTTTTTTTTTTTTAAATATTTTTTTTTTAGTTGAAGATGGACACAATGTCTTTATTTTACTGCTTTGTATATGGTGCTGAGGATCGAACCCAGGGCCTCATGCATGCGAGGCAAGCGCTGTACCGCTGAGCTACAGTCCCAGCCCCTATAGGGTTCTTTTTAAAATCATTTCTATCTCCTTACTGAAAATCTCAATTTGTCACACTTTTATTTAATTATTTAAATAGTTTACTTGCTGTTTTGAACTGATAATAGTTTTTTTTCCAGTTCATTTTTTTATTTGTTCTGATCATTATACTTGACAGCAGAATGCTTGTCAATTCATTGTGCACAAATGGAACACAATTTTTCACTGCCCTGGTTGTACACGAAGTAAAGTCACACCATTTGTGCAAGCATACATGTACCTATGGTAGTGATGTCTCTTTCCACCATCTTTCCTACCTTCATGCCCCCTTCCCTTTCCTCCCTCTCCCTTTGCCCAATCCAAAGTTTCTCCACTCCTCCCATGCCCACCCTCACATCATGAATTAGCATCCATTTATCAGAGAGAACATTAGGGCTTTGGTTTTTTGGGATTGGCTTACTTTGCTTAGCATGATATTCTCCTACTCCATCCATTTACCTGCAAATGCCATAATTTTATTCTCTTTTATTGCTGAGTTATATTCCATTTGTGTATATATATATACCATAGTTTCTTTATCCATTCATCATTGAAGGGCATCTACGTTGGTTCCACAGTTTAGCTATTGTGAATTGAGCTACTATAAACATTGACGTGGCTATGTCACTGTAGTATGCTGTTTTTAAGTCCTTTGGGTATATACCGAGGAGTGGGATAGCTGGGTCAAATGGTGCTTCCGTTCCAAGTTTTCTAAGGAATCTCCATACTGCTTTCCAGAGTGGTTGCACCAATTTGCAGTCCCACCAGTCATATACGAGTACACCTTTCCCCTCACATCCTTGCCAACACTTTTTGTTGCTTGTATTCTTGATAATCACCATTCTGACTGGCATGAGATGACATCTTAAAGTAGTTTTGATCTGTTTCTCTAATTACTAGAGATATTGAACATTTTTTTCATATATTTGTTGATCGACTGTATATCTTCTGAGAAGTGTCTGATAACAGGTGTTGAAGCCTTTTGTTTTTAAATCTAGAAATGTTATTTTTGCTGACTCTGTTTTCTTCAGCATGGGTGACATTTTCCTATTTCTTTGCATGCTTAATAATTTTTTGAAACTCAACATTTTAGACAATATATTGTATCAACTCTGGACTGTGTCATTATGCCTGAAGGTTGGCATTCTTGTTTTACAGTTTGTTTCTTTATTCAGTTAACTTGTCAGAGTTATATCTGTGAAATTTTTGCAATTCAGTATTAAGTTACTGCTGGTCTACTCAATTACTTTTTTGTTTGTGGATTTACTTTTTAATTCTTCTTCTTATTTTCAAGCCTCACTTTCTAGGGACTGCCAGTGTCTACACAGCTTAATGATCAACCAATGGCCAGAAAGAAATTTTACTCAAATGCCTTGAGCCCGTAAGGCTCTAACCCTTGCCAATTAATCTTTAGTTGGCCAGAGAGTGCATTAAAAGTTCAGGTCAAGTTTAAGTTGGCCCTGGTTTTTACTTTCCGCTGGGCTCCTTCTGGTTTTCTGTGTAAGTGTACACAGACCCTACATAATAAGAGTATATCAATAACTTATGCTTTCCTCACTCTACAATATACATATGTACAGCATCAGTTGGAAATATGATTATCTATCATGACCACAACCCCATGCTGGTAGAACTGCTGGCCTTTTCCACTTAGCTGATTCTAAGATTGTCAGTTCTACCAATAACACTGCTAGAAATAATTACCACCCAACTGAATGAGCCCCTTCCACCAGAACAGAACAGCTTCTGGTCTTCATAGCTTGCCCTGGAGATCATCTGAAATAACCAATGTGGGAGCAGGGTGCAACAGCCCTATGTTAAAACAATGAACTACAGCATTCTTGCAGAATTTCTTAAACATTTGTCAGACTGTTACATACCTTTGTCTGATTTCCAAAGCACTAGATTTTTGGGTTTTGTTTAATTTTTGCCCAGCTTCATGATTGCTTTGGAGGGAAGAAAATCTGCCAACTTTCTTACCTGTCCATGGCTAAAATTCCACACCCAGCTCAATCTTAACTACATGGAAGTACACATAATCCCCTCTCATTAACAAAAATGGAAAAACTTAAGTGAGCTCTCCTAAGCTACACAGCAAATAAAAGACTCATTCTTTTCACAAATATTTGAGCAACTATTTACATGCTAATAACTGTTCTAAATGCTTAAAATACATCAAAGACCAAAAGAAACAAAAAAGATATTTTTGTTAGTGTAGTATGAATTCTAGCATAAGGATATAAACAATAAATATAACTAAATTATATAGTACATGAGAAGGTGATTAAGGCCTACAAGAAAAAAATACAATACAATGGACCAAGATAAAAGCGATCACTGGTTAAAGATGGTAGGACTCTTTCACACTCAGTGACATTTTAGCAAAGACTTGAGGGCTAAAGGAGTTAAAGAAATTAATCAAGCAGATAACTGGAAGAAAAGCATTCAAGGCAAAGGGAAGTGGAAGAGAAGAATGAACCTGGAATGTTAAGAACATTAACAGTAACAATATAATCAGTGAGGAAGAGATATATTAGGTATCCACTGCTGTGCAAAAGATTGCCTAAACTTTGTAATTTATCAGATTCTATAATATTAAATTATTTTATTTGTCCTTTTGTTTTTTTATTTAGAAATAATTTTAGACACGTAGAGCAGTTGCAAAAGTAGTACCAAGAATTGCCATATACCCTTCAGCCAGCATCCTTTAATGTAACATCTTATATAATCATATAAAACCTATCAAAACAAGAAATTAAAGCTGGTATAATATTAGTAACTAACTACAGAAGTTACCCAAATATCACCACTTTCCATATCAATGCCATTTTTAGAAATATTAAATTCTATATTAAAATACTATCAAAATCTTTCCAAAACCAAAAGGATAGAATTTCACAATGGATCCTAAAGATTTCAGATCAGGAGAAAAGGCAATGGTTAGAATCAAACAGTTAAACTGAAAATCAATGAAACAATTGAAAAAAATTCCCATTAATAGAAATTTCTATATTTTTTTAAAGTTTCCAACTGAAATCTTACACATCTTAGATACTGACGAGAAGAAATGGCATCTCTTTTCTAAATAAAAATTATACATTTTTAAATAGCACAAATCTCATGATTATTTGAAGAGAAAGAAAAATGTAGGTGGTGGTTATAAGTTTTTATAAGCTAATATGAGAAGGGGAGGAGAAAGCAACGGGAGGGAAGTACCAACTAACCACAGTCTCTGAATTAAATGCCTCTGTAGAGTACAATAAAGTTAATGGTGAAAATTCCACTTCAGAGAGAGCTCTCTACTATTGTCAACACTTACCAAAAAATTCTGAAAAACAGATTTTTAAATAAAGAGCACGAGTAAGAATGGGAAATCAGCAATGCTAACATAAGAGACATGAAACAAAGCAACCAGATCTAACCACAAAGAAGTGTTATAAGCAAACTCAAAAGATGCCAAGTAGGCACTAAAAGTTTTAGAATATTGAAAATGAAGACATATTATTTATTTATTCCTGGTGTAAAAAATAGTAATCTCTTATGTGATATCAAAATTAAAATTTATATGTAGCTTTATTCTACATTCTGATAGCAGCCCAAATAGGAAATATAATGAAAAGATACTTACTATAGTAGCCATATAATACAGTGTCCTCAATCTGTTTGCTGACATTAGCATTAGCCCAGTCCTAGGACAGTAAGGAAACAATAGCAATATTAATTTTAACATCCACCCATCCAACAGTTAAGATTTAATTTGATGGAATTTCACTTCTAAAGTTTATCATTAATTCAAATAAGGTATGGTCTATATCTTCAATGAGAGGCAGAGAAGTAACAGACAAATTTCAATATGAAAATGCTTAGATAAGGTAACATAGCTCTGGGGAAGCACAAAGGCACCTAATAGAACTGAAGATCAGAAATGTTTTCCCCAAAATTATCTAAAATGAGAGACCAATGGTGAAAGAGGATGTGCTTAGAGAAAATGAAAGAAGAAAGAAGATGATGAAAGAGAAAAAGAAAGGAATATACATGGAGAGTTAGAAAAACTACAAGAAGGTAAATACAGATTCACTAGAAAAGAAAGAGAAAGCAGGTGGAGTAAGAGAAAGGAAGGGCATACGTTGAAGAGACTTGTGAGTCACAGTATTTTGGACTTTGTCCTGAGGCAATGGAAACAGTGATGAATTTATACAGACATTAACAAACGTAAATTGTGTTTTATAAATAAGATATTTGAAAAGGTTATCATTTTTTAAATATATAAAACTCCATCTAAACTCCTTTGCATTCATCCCCAGAAGTGTTCTTTAAACTAATAAACTTATAGAAGATATAATTCAAATTAATCTTGTCAATAGAAAAAAATCTATACACTACTGAATCAGAATGGAGGAATAATATCAAATCTTCTTGTCTAATACCCTAAATTCTGTGGATGTGAAAAATTAAACCTGGAGAGTCTATGGAACTGGTCACTGTATTAAGTAGCAAGGTTCAAATCAGAATGCAGGTCATATTTTTAAATAAACATTTCAAGAATTCAAGTCAGTGTCAACATCCCACTATAAGTGCTATTAAGGAAATTATCAACACTCAATTTCTTAAAACAACAAAATTTTTCATTTTCTTCTTCTTCTTCTTCTTTTTGCCTACAAACATATCTAGCAATGAACATCTATGAATTTCTTGCACAGAAATAACTAAAAAAAAATGTGGAAGATCCAAACTTGCAAATGCAAAACCAAGACACAAAATGAAAAGTAACATTTTCCAAACAGGTATAAAAATATAGCTTAAGAAGCCAAGTTTTAAAAATTAACTATATGAAGAAAATTAACCTAATTATAGATTATAAAAGTTCTAAATAAATAGAAAATCACCTGTCCCAACACAAAATATTATAAATACCAATTCACTCCAAACTAATATATAAAAATAATATATATTGCCAATCAAAACCCCAGTGTACTGAGTGAGCCAGGCATGATGGCATGTGCCTACAGTCCCAATTACTTGGAAGGCTAAGGTGGGAAAATTGCTTGAACTCAGAAGTTCACTGACAGCCTTGGCAACATAGCAAGACCTTTTTTCTAGAAAGAAAGAAAAGGAGAGAAAGAGGAGAGAAAACAGAAAGAAGGAAGGGATAGGGCAAAGGAGGGAGGGAGGAAAGAAGAAATCTCAACGTCCCAAGGATACAATATGTTGATATGTTGATTCTAAAAGTCCTCTGAAAAAACAGATAGGCAAGCCCCAGGAAATAATTTGAAAAAGACCAACAATTAGGAATTCCCAATTACTACATTTTACTAGTAAAACATGAAAATGTATTATTTTAATAATGTTGCACCTACCTAACTGGTATAATAAAAAACATTAATAATATGAGGTAGCAGCAAAATGTGGAGCTAAAAACATCTCCTTTGCATTAATAGGAGGAGAGTCTATGACCTAGATATCCTTTGTTGAATCTATCCTAAAAATATTCACAAGTTAAGATAGATATCAGTACTGGGATGTTTTTAAAAGAAGTACTGGCCAATGAATGACCATGAGATTCTTTCTGATTTCCCTGGCAACAAGGTAGCCTGAACAGGGGGGCCTCCTTTTCCCACACAAGAGGAACTACACTTAATTTCAACTACTCCTGGGACAAAGGAGCCCACAGTCTTTATCAGGTGTTCAGCAATGAGAATATCCTAACACCCTGTGAACAGCTCAGACTACTTGACACTCAGTAGATACATAAGTGTTTATCTATCTACAAGACCACTCTTTTGTTTGCCCTATAAGACAGAAGAAAGGAGGTTGAATTACTGAAGTATCTGCACTTCGGGAGAGCTTATCTCTTGCATAATGTCAAATTATACATGAACATGAGCACTTGCTGATCCTTATTCTAGTAAATGTCAGCCTGCACCAAGTAACAATTATGGTTTTTCCTTAAAAGCTCTTTGCCCAACCATATTCAGTGTAGTGTTGTTTAAAACATTTTAAAAACTGGAGACAATCTAAATACCCACAGGAAAGATGATAAAACATATTGTATATTCATAACACAGAATACCACACAGATATTAAAAACAATGAAACCTATAAAAAAAACTGGCACAGAAACATATACATGAAGTACTTTTGAGTATGAGGAAGAGAACATGTTGCCACCAATAGTTTTAACATACGCAACCATCTCTTTAGGAAAAAAGGCAGGGAGGACAAAAGAAACACCTAAAACACTTCAAAAAATTGAAAGAAAGCATACATAGTGGTTACCAATTAGAATGGAAAACAATGAGAAACATTCTATACAATGATTAGAAATTTTTTGTCAATGATTTAAGTATCCAAATGCATATATACATAACCACCAAAGTTTCAGCTCCTAAGAGTTGTGCTTCTTTAGTGATTGCTTATGCATCAAATTGGAAATGTAAAAAGATTTCTTATAAAGACGATCAAATTAAGAATAATTTATCAGTTGGGCACGGTGGTGCACGCCTGTAATCCCAGCACTTTGGGAGGGTGAGATAGGAGAATCGTGAGTTTAAAGCCAGCCTCAGCAACGGTGAGGTGCTAAGCAACTCAGTGAGACCCTGTCTCTAAATAAAAACACAAGATAGGGCTGGGGATGTGGCTCAGTGGTCAAGTGCCCCTGAATTCAATCCCCAATACCCTCCCCCCAAAAAAGAATAATTTATCAGTAGAGGATAATTATAGAGGATAGAGGATAATTATAGCTGTTTTACTTGTTACATATTATGCAAAGTCCTAGGAGTTTCCAAGACAGCCCCAGGAGGTTAGTAAAACACTTTTAAAATTCAAACTTTAAAACTGGACAAGAGGGCCTGAGGTTGTGGCTCAGTGGTAGAGCACTTGCCTGCCATGTGAGGCACTGGGTTCAATCCTCAACACCCCATAAAAATAAACAAAATAAAGGTATTGTGTCCATCTACAACTAGAAAAAAATTTTTTTTAAATGGACAAGAGCCTAAACCCAGGGGGAAGTGTGTGTGTGTGGAGGGGGGATGTTCAAAGTAGAAACTTTGAAGGTAATTTATAGCCAAATAATCATTCAAATTTAACATATTTTCCTCTTCAAGGTTCTTTTGTCTAACCAATTCTTGAGGCAATAGAGAGTAAAACTGTTACTATTTTAAAGCTACAAATATGTGTAAAATATACAACATCATTCAAGTACTATTAGTGCATTTGACTTTTATATACTCCTTTGCCTCTAAACTATTTGATATATTGTCAAGACAGCTTACTTCATTAAACGTTCCTTCTTTTACA
The DNA here is from genome assembly GCA_004024805.1 of Geosciurus inauris. Lineage (NCBI taxonomy): Eukaryota > Metazoa > Chordata > Mammalia > Rodentia > Sciuridae > Geosciurus > Geosciurus inauris. Next base: position 129,529 of record PVHX01002118.1, on the reverse strand, counting down.
TTTTGAAAACCACTATACCCTTGATATGTTTTATAAACTATTCCTCCCAGAGTAGAAACAAAAAGAAACTTCAGTCACTTAAGACCTAAAGGAATGTAAGACATTCAAAAACTAATACTAAATACAGACTATTACAGAAGAATATTTTAGAAGAAAGGAAAATGATATGAATTCCATAGAACAAAAATGTAGCGGGGTCATATATGTAAATTCTTTTTCCCATCCTTCAAATGACTTTCTAAAACCAGGTGTCCAAGCTAAAATTCCAATATGATTCTCCATACTTTTGCCCAATAACCCCACCTTAGATCAGTAGTTTTCATTCAGAAGCCATTTTGTTCCCATGGGAATTTGGAATGTCTAGAGACACCAGCCAGAAGGAGAAGCAACCAGAGGAATCTATTAAGTAGACATCTGCAAAATTTAGCAAAGTCCTCTATGACAAAGAATGGTCTGGCACAAAATCAATAGTGGAGAACCACTGACTTAGAGGTCTGGCCTCCCCAGCATCTGTCAGCATCTTACACCTGCAATGATACACTATCTTCACTCTCACAAATTCCTCCCATTCTACTGAAGTTCAAAGTACACAAACTCTCCTAATTCCCATTAATCTCAAGGAGATAAAGACATTACTACCACACACACACACACACACACACACACACGCGCGCGCGCGCGCGCGCGCGCGAAACCAGACTCCCACCTCCCACTTCCTTAGAGGGAAAATTTTCCTGAAAAGTTGACAGTATTCCCTATCACTACATCCTCACCTCACTGTCTATTAACCCACTCCAACCTGACTACCCTACTGCTATGCTAAAACTATTCTTCATAGTTACCAATGACCAAATCCAGTTGTCACTTCTCTATCCTTTTCACTTCACCTCTCAACAACACTCAAAAAACCTAGCATTCTCTATTCCTGCAACATTGTTCTCCTGATTTCCTTTTCTACTTTTCTTCTTACTTCTCAGGTTCCAGCACCTTCCCTTTGACTGGCCTCTACATATTGAAGCACTCCAATGTCAAGTCTTCTCTCACTGCTCAGTCTCCCCAGTTACCAGTCTACAACTCTAAATGATATGTTTATCCCAAATACTTCTCTCCAGTCCTAACTCTCTTCAGAGCTTCAAATTCCTACTTGATACCTCTGCTTGCAAAAATATAATGGTTACTTTGAAGGTAACTTGTTCATAACACTTTTTTTCCCCTCTAAACTCCCTCACATACCCATGTGCATGCTTATGCCCTGTTATTCCTCTAGACTTCCCTATTTCTCTAAGCTGTATAAAAACCCAGGCATCAATATTCCAATTTTCTTTTACTTCACCCTTTCATACCCAATCAATGAACAAATCCAGGAGTCCTACCTCCAAAATATATATTGCTTTTAATCATTTTTGTCCACTAGCACCCTCCAATTCAACTCACCTGCCCCTTTTACCTTCAGAAACTTTCTATTAGGAGAAAATCTAAATTCAGTAACATGACTCAAAAATCATAAGCCATTTGGCCCCTGCCTTACTCTGGTTTTTGGTCTATACAATAGCAAAACCTTAACACCACACTTGAGTCAAAAAGCCAATTCATCCTGCCTAAAGGCTTTTGTATTTGCTGAGACTTCTCTCTCTTGGCTCTTAGTTGGCTCCTGTTCAGGTCTCATCTCATCCAGCAGTTTGGTTTACCTCAGCAATGTGGCCTTCCTATCACCATTTCTGCATGACCCACAACCTATTTAGACTCTCATATCAATATATTATATATCCTTGTAGAATTTATCACTAAGATGTTACCTTGTTGTATTTATTTGTTGACTATTTGGCCTTATATACTCTTAAGCTTCGTGAGAATAGCAACCTTATTTGTTTTCATCCTGATCTCCAGAAACTACCTTGTCTAGCACATACTATGTGCTTAATAAATGTTAAATAAATAAATAAATGTATTTAAGATTCAGAGAACAAGACAAAGTTCTAAAATATAATAACCACCATTTGAAAATAGCAATGAGAAAGCAATAGAGTTCAACACAGATATGTTATAACAACAGGCCATAAAGAGATTAATCACTAGGGGATCGGAGTAAGATATGAACAACACAAAAATACCAAGTGTTTTGAAGCTATATCTTAACTACTAGCTTTAATTTTTTTTACATGTTATATAAAATAAAGATTATTTGTTCACATTAGTGTCAGTCTATTATTTTTAATGGTATAGTTCACTATCCAAAGTCACTGGCCAACTATACAAGACTGTTTAATAGAGCACTTACAGATAAGCTTTAAGGGTTTTTTTGTTTGTTTGTTTTTTAATATACAAAGTTGATTATTTCACAAGAACCTAGAAACAAAGCAATTATCTAGTTAAAATTGTCTACAATGCCTTATGTTAAAAGAAATGTCATCAGAAACAACTTGGGCATTGTAATATACATCTTCCATAAGAAGGAAGAGAAAAGAGGAACTTAGGAATAAAAAGTATACATGAGGAGCTGGGCATGGTAGTAGCACTTCTCTGTGATCCTAGCTATTCTGGAGGCTGAGGCAGGAAGATCTAAAGTTTGAGGCCAGCCTATGCAATTTAATGAGACTCTGCCTCAAAATAAAATAAAAAGAGCTGGGGATGTAGCTCATTTGTTAGAGTCCTACATTAATCCCCAGTACCATAAAAGAGAAGAGGAGAAAAAAGGGAAGTGGAGGGGAGGGGAGAGAAAATCACATTAAAATCAAGTATCATTCACTATGGAATATGCAATACCAGAGCATATTGTTAACAATATGCAATATTGAACAATATGCATATTGAACAATATGCAATACCAGAGCATATTATTAACCAACATACATTTATACCAACAAATAAACCTAGAATAGATTTAAGCCATTGAAGCATATTTACTTTAACACGACTAAATTTACAATTATAGCATAACATCTGAAGAACTAATTGTTAAATATTTCACATTTGTCTTTCACTAAGTATGTAAAAGGATTCCTCAATAGTTTTCTGGAGAAAGGAGTTTATTGGGGAAAAGTTTTTAAATTTTTTTTTTGGTTCTACTTTTGAGAGTTAGCAAACAGGCTGACTCCACATGAAAACTGTGAATTATATTAAACAAAAGAGAGAATAAGGAGAAAGAGCCAGAGAGAAAGATATACAAAGAATGTTCCTAGGTATCAAGAAAAAAGTATCAATATACAAAGGAAAAAAAAACTGATACACTGTCTAAATTGAAGGGGCTAAAACAAACAGAACTAGAGACAAATAAAGAAAAGTAAAACAGCTGAGCAAAGTAGCACATGCCTGTAAACTCAGTGGCTCAGGAGGCTGAAACAGGAGGATTCAGAGTTCAAGGCCAGCCTCAACAAAAGTAAGGCTCTAAGCAACTCAGTGAGGCTCTGTCTCTAAATAAAACACAAAATAGGGCTGGGGATCTGGCTCAGTGGTCGAGTGCCCCTGAGTTCAATTCCCAGTATCCCCCTGCAAAAAGTAAAATAAAACAAAGGAGAACCTACAGTTTCCAAATAAATACCCTAATAATAATTTCTAAAGGCTTTTTATTAAGTAGGAAAAATTCATCATGAATTTTGTTCCCTTCTAGTTATTTATGTCAGATTTATATTTAATAACTATAAAGTAAGCACATAAATTACATCTGTGTATTTTCTTCTTTTAGGAGAAATTTAATACAGCCTCTAAGTTGTAACAAGTAATATTTTTGTTCTTTAGGAGGATGAATTCTTAAAATCTTGCTCAAATGAGTATAATGTAATTTCTCCAATAAAAAACAAACAGCAATAGAAATTATGATCCAGACAGTAACTACTAAAAAAATGAGCACCAAACAACTACTTACTAAATCTAGGAGAAAGCTCACAATTTCATGAAAATATCTGCTTGAAATGTTTGAGGACAAAAACATTTCCCCACAAAATCTAAAACAAATCAAATATTCTAAATTCACAAATGAAAAGTACAATTTGAACAACAATAGTTGTACAGGGATAATTATGCTATTTCCATTATATCTGAAAAAAATCATATATATGTCATATATAGTATATGTGCATATATATCATATACAGTATATGTGTCTATATATATGTGTATGTATGCATGCGTGTGTGTATATACATATATTTGGCACAGGTGGGGATTGAACCCAGGACCTCCAATATGCTAAGCAGCAGTCTACCACTAAGCTACATAACACCCCCTCCTCAGCACCTATACTACAGTTCTTAAATAAAAATATTCAGACATTCTTAAAAGTCAAAATGGTTTATGCAAGAAAAAACCATTTACATAGTTACAGGAAATCAAACATTTCTATGAAATTTAAATCTAAAATATTTCTCAGAGAAATAACCTCATAATGTTAATATCAACCATTTAACTATGTGTGTACAAAATTATTAAAGGTATATTATTTCTTGCCCAATTAAAAAGACAGAAATTTTAAGTATACCACACACAAACACAAAAATGGTCATTTCTCTTAAAATAATGTTTCAGCCCAAAATATAAAATATAAATTAAGTTGAAATGAAAACAATAATAGTCTCCTTGGCAGAAAGTCCATTTACTGAGCTACTTGAAAGTATCTTATACTTAGAGGCCATCTTCTCAAGAAACCTCATGAAACAAGAGCTATGAAACCAGATTAGAGAACTTTAAATTCTAGTTACAATACTTACAAGCTGAACTTTGTTTTTTCCTCCATGAAACTATGGATAATCTTATCTACATCATAGGATTGTTTGGGAGATCAAAGGAAGTTAATACATGTAAAACACTTCAAAAATAGGTTCTGATACACAGTAAATATCCAACAAATGTTAGCTTCAAAAGAGTTATGAGAGGTACAAAAATAAAACCTATTATGCTTACCTAAAATATTTTCAGATTAACAAAAGGCATTTCTCACATTTGCAAGGTTATTGAATTAATGGTTCTTATGTCAATTAATAGTTTGCTTCTAGTTTACCATGTTGCCTTTTTAGCTTTTATGTTGCATGTCTATTCTTATTTATTCCCAGATAGAAAAAAGGAAACACAAAATATACTGAATGTGCAAGAAAAAATTACATAGTATGATAATACATACCTTAAATGTACCATTTTGATTTTTCATGTAAGAAACCAAAAATATATCCACTGGTAGAAGTGCTGATGTGATAAGTGCAATTGCCAGAGAAAAAATCGCTGTTATGGTGGAAACAACTTCACTTTCTCTCTGACTTTGGTATTTACGAACATATATCCAGCAAAATGCTAAAATAGCCTGAAATAGAACAAAAAGAATAATTGTTACTCCCTTATGTATTTTCCAACACTGACTTTGTACGTGTTTAAAAGTTTCCAGTAGAAAACTTTATGTAATGTGAAGGTTCTTCTACATGTATAAAGAAAAACTTGTAAGATTTAGCATTTGCAAAGCCTATTTCATGAATGTAGTACAACCATACTTTAATGCTAACACATACATTATTAATAATAGTGCTCAGTTACGTACTCCTCAAAAAACACAGTGTTACCATTAATACAATGTCATAATTATAACTAGCTTTGAATACCTTTTTCCTGTGGGTCTCTTCATCCAAAGGACATATAACTAGAGGGTTGTCCTATCCAAGGCTTATTACCAAAGCATCATAGAATATAATTTAGATTGAAATTAATTTTTGCCTTGTTATGACAGTTCAAAAGATTAACTGGCAATAATTACCATGCAATTACTATAATTCAAATTTTAAAGGGCATTAAATAAAGAAGTCAACACTGAAAATGGATTCATGTGCAGAGCAAGTGAGAAAAAGTACACCCAGAGATACTTCAGTGGACCTCTCTTGTCAAGCAGATAACTTTATCAAGACCATTCTAGCAACTGAATTACTAAAATGATTTTCTAACTTTAAGAAGTATCAGAATCAAGTAAAGAGCTTATTAAAAGCACAGAATGCTGGCCCCCTACCCGGGATTCTCAGATTCAAGAGGTCTGGGGTGAGCCTAAAAATCTGCATTAGTGATGGGTTCCACATGCTGCTGCTATTGGTCCAGGGACTATATTTCAAGGGTCTCCATTGCTGCTCAATTATAGGGGGTTGTAGATGTATTAAATCAATGCTTTTCAGCTTTGACTATGAGTTAGAATCACCTGCATAGTTTTAAAATATCTTTTGGAACTATATGAAAAATGTTCAATGTCTTTAGCAATCATGGAAATATAAATCAAAACTATATTAAGATGTCCTCTTACTCCAATAAGAATGACAATTATAAAGAACACTAACAAAAATAAATGCCAGTATGAGCACAGGGATAAAAGTACACTTGTACATTGCTGGTGGGACTACAGATTAGTACAACCACTCTGTAAAGTAATATGGAGAGTCCTCATAAAACTAGGAATGGAATCACACCATATGACCCAGTTATCCCACTCCTTAGCAGTTATGTGAAAGAACTGAAATTAGCATACTATAATGATATAGTCACATCAATGTTTATAGCAGCACACTTCACAGTAGCCAAATTATGGAGTCAGCCCTAATGCTTATCAATATATGAATGAATTAAGAAATTGTGCTGTATATATATTCAAAGGAATTTTACTCAGCTATAAAGAATGAAATTATGGCATTTCCTGGTAAATGGATGGAAATCGAGAACATCATGCTAAATGAAATAAGCCAGTCTCAAAAAAATCAAGGGTCAAATGTTTTCTCTCCTATGTGGAAGCTACAGCAAAATAAAGGAAAGGAGGAGATCGGATATCATAAACCTATGGGGGGAAACAGTAGAGAAGAAGATCAAGGGGGAGAAAAGAAGGATGAGAAAGGAGAGGAAATGAGGAATGCATTTTTTTTTAACTTATGCCATGGATATACAAATATACCACAGTGAATTTTACCTTTATGTGTAAGTAGAAAGAACAAAACAAAAATAAATAAATACACCAGCAAAAGGAGGAACAGTAGAGTACAGGAAGGAAAATGGACAGAGGCAGGAGGGGAGGGAATACAGTTGGGGACTACATGAACTGACATCAAATTCCATGCGCATACAAATTTGCCAAGATAAACCCACCTACTATTTATAACTGTAAGGCTCTGCTTAAAAAAATTATACATATATATAAAAAATAAAATACATACCTTTTGCCCCCCGCCCCAACTCCCCAGCAAGTCAATCAATTAGTAAGGGGTGAAGGTCCTCCAGACATCAGTATTTTAAATGCCTGAGGATTCCAATCAGCCAAACTTGAAAACCTTTATTTTAAATAAAGTCTATAAGAGTTCTTGGACAAAAGCCTTGTTTTGTCCTTTCACTTTCAAGATCCATCTGTTACTTCCTTTCTACGCATCCCAGTTCAAAAGCCTGAATGAAATTAATAAAATCATCTAATTAGTTTTATAATTTTCAAGTTCTCCTACCACAGTCAAGATATAAGAACAGTTTCATCACCCCAGAAATTTCCTTTATCCCTTTGTAGTTAACCATGCTCTTTACCCTCAATCCTTGACAATCACTATCTGTTATCTGCCTCTATAATTTCTGTCTTCCCTAGAATGTCATTAAGTACTCATATTGTATTCTGTCATTTGAGTTTGGCTTCTTTCACTTGACATAATGCATCTGAAATCCAAGTTGTGAGTCATTCTTTCATAATGCTATCATTTCAACTGGTGATAGATCAACAGGAAAAAAAAAAAAAAAACAGGTGAGAAGATTTAAGACTTTGGAACCTAGATGTTGGTACAAAACAAAACAAAACAATAAAAGGACTTGGAGCCAGGCACAGTGGTGCAAGCCTGTAATCCCAGAGACTCCGGAGGCTGAGGCAAGAGGATCCCAAGTTCAGAGGTAGCCTCAGCAACATAGCAAGGCCCTAAGCAATTTAGCAAGACCCTGTCTCAAAATAAAAAATATTTATAATAAGGGATGGGGATGTGGCTCAGTGGTTAAGCCTTCGGTTTAATCGCTAGTACAAAAAAAAAAAGATGTAGACTTAAATTCTGATTTAACCATTCACTATTTTTTTTTGTTTTGAGAAACATAAAATGTTATTTATATTAATATATATTGGGTTTGATTTTAACTTTTAAATGAACAAATATTTTAAATGTTCCTCAAATTTGTTTTGAATTCATTGGCATCTTAGCCTTATCTTTCTATTCTTAGAGTACTCAACACAAAGTGTTCAACAAATTTTTGTTAGATTTCAAGAAAAATCTGCACTTTTATACAGTTCAAAGTGGTTGGTATTATTAAAAAGGAAGGAGTACACCAGCATCAAGAAGACAAATTAAAAAGGGGCAACGAGGCAAATAAGTAAGGCACAGGCTTTCACTTTGGGGTTTCAGAATCCCTTTACATTTTAAAAGAACCCAAAAAATCTTGTTTATGTAGGTTATGTTGTAGTTAGCAATATAATCGTATCATAAATAAACCAATGTCCTATCAAATACACATAAAAATACTTTCATAGAAGATTATAAGGATTAAATGAGATGTTTAGCATGGTGGTTAGCCACAGTAACTGCTTAACAAATAGGAGTTATTATGAAGTGTCATATGAAATAATACTTTAGAGTATTTTATAAAATAAACTAATATATAACTTAACAATTAAGGAAAGATTTTAAAATAGTTTCCCAACTCCTCCCAAGAGATTCTGATTTAACTCTTCTGGGTACTGAGATTTTAAAAACTCCGTAAGTGGTTTTAATGAGTGGCCAAGGTTGAAAACCAACCTTGGAATGAAAATAAAGGAGTAGTTACTAAACAAATAAGCATACATATTTCCTGGGATCCTGTTAAACAGCAAATTCTGATTCAGTGGGTTTGGGCAATATATTTTATATTTCTAACCAGTTCTTAAATGATACTCACACTTTAAGAAACAAGATAAACTTGCTTTACAGAAATAGAGATCATCTCTATAGTACTGGAAAATACAATTGAAAGATGGGTTGAGTCAAATTACTGAGGACTTTGGGAATTATGTAGAAAGTTTACATTTGCTATAGAAAACACAGATTATAAGCATGAAAGACCAAATTTAATCATTTTTATGTGGTAGAAGAAATTGAAATCCATTCTGTTTGCCCAAGATCATAAAAGTAGGAACATGTGATCACAATTATTTAGTAGATGTCTGGCAGTAGTAGTTCTAAAAGCAAGAAGCCCCCAAACTCTGCCTGTCCTTAAAACTCAATTCAAAATTAAAAACTATTTTCATAATAATACGAAGATGTCATCTGTCTTTTCATTCATGGTTCATAAGCCACAGTAGATAAAACCTATTGGTGCATTACCACGAATCAAGACAATGGCACCAAACTGCCAGTTGTCACTGCTTTCTTCACCACCACAAACACACACACACACAAAGGCAATTTATTTTAAGACTGTGCTTGAAAAATCAGTGATAATTTTATTAAATTTTGACCCATGATTTTTTTTAAATACTGTGGGGTAAATATGAAGCATGCATAACATTCTCCTCCTGCATGCCAAGGCGTAATGGCTGTCACCAAGAAAACACCTAGAAACCTAAGAGTCAAAAGTAGAACCAGCTACTCTTTTCAAGCAACACTATTTTTACTTAAAAGAACAACTGAAACTGTGATTATTTAGATTTGGAAATTTAGCAAATTTTACCAAATGAACCAAGAAACAATCACTTCAAGAAAAACTAAATATTTTTTACCAGTGTAAAATTCAAGCTTTCAAATGAAAATAAGAATTTTGGAAAAGTTGGACCCACTACTGTTGAGCTTCACAACTTGTCAATACTCAGAATTCTGAGGCATTTCTGATAAGATCAGTAGTGATTCATTTTGATATGTTATAATGAAATGTATCCATATTTGGCCAGGTGGGGTGGTGCAGGCCTATAATCCCAACTACTCAGGACACTGAGGGAGGATTACAAATTCAAGGCCAGCCTGGGCAATTTGGTGAGATGGGCCCCATCTCAAAACAAAGAAAAGGGTTGGGTATACAGCTCAGTAGTAAAGTATCACTGGGTTCAATCTCCAGCACTGCAAAAAAAATTTTTTTAAATGCATTCATATTTGGAAGATGTGTGTAACTCAGTTAACCAATATTTTTGAAATGGCCAACATACCAACTGGTAAAACTATGACATATTGGACTAATGCATTTTAACATAACAAGCAAAAGGTCATTGACAGGCTTTCAGATTGCAACTAAGCTTAAAGAAACTTCCAATTGTTGAGCTTTGCTGTAGTAGCAAATAACATTTGCAACTATATGCAAAATATTCCTCTGCTTCTAACCAAATCCATCATTGAAACTGGATTTTCTTCATACACTTCAAAGTAACTTATCTCAAAAGACAATGAAAAAGTGGACATGAGAATCCAGTGCTCTTCTAATAAACCAGGAATTAAAGATATCTGCAGAAATTTAAACAATAACCCATATTACTAAAATTTTTTCCCACTCCAACATCCAGGTTTCTGGTTCATTAATTGCCTTCTCATTTTATTTGATCCTGCTGTACTTTCACTAATTAAAATGGGTTCCCTTCTTCTTCTACCTAGAATCTACCTCAATTCTCACTTTCAAAGTTGTTCTCTATTCTCAGAAATATTATTTCTGAAATAATATATTATTTCTGAGAATAGAGAACAACTCTTACTGTGGCTTTCATTGCTTAAAATACATGTTTCAAGAATTTTCATTTTCCCAACTATCTCCAAGCCTTGCTAAAGGCCATGTTTTGTTTCCTTTGCATCCTTCTACAAATTAGAGAAAACCTATTGTAGTTTAAATACTTATTCACTAATCATTGCCACAATAATCCCGCTAGACTTCAATACTGGTTACATGCTTGTTTATTTTCTTCTAAATAAACTGAGTATGATGGGCTGGAAAAGCCAGGTAATTCTCCAAGAACAGGAGTAGATGGCTCTGAAGGCCACAGCCAACCTTCAGTGTTTCCAGTTCCTTCATGAGGGGGTAAAGCATATTCTGGTGTAAAGGCATCTGTGAAAGTGAAGGCAGCAAGAGAGGCCTTTCCTTACATTTTCATACAATAGATTTTTTGTTGTTTTTGTTGTTGTTTGGGATTTTTTTGTTTGTTTTGTTCTTGGTTTTGGTTTTGGTTTTTTTGGTAGTTTCTGCTGAAAAAATTTACTAACAGAACATATAGGAGACACTCCTAGGGAATCTGATAAACTAAATTCAAATAAGTCGGATTTCTAGAAGTGAAAATTTTTGTTTTGTTTTGCTTGTAATTCAAGTCAAAATACATTGGAACACGAAACAACAACAGGACAGGATGAAAGCAATGAGGAAAGAATTCTGAGAATGGAGTGAAATATATGGAGGTACAAATTGAAACAAACACGAATTGTCTTTTGGGGGTAGGGAAGTAATAACTAGGCCATTTGGGGCCACTGCAGTCCCATAGAAAAATCACAAACAGGAAGTCTGGGGGCGGATGGCCCTTGAGGTGAGATGGGAGTAGCCTACCCTGGTAATGGCCTTAGAAAGGGGCTACCGCTCTACCCTACAATTGTTCTACAATTATTAAAAAAGATTGGAAAAGAATGTGACACCTCGAGGTCAGAACGAGCAACTCACGTCATCAAGGCGGAATCGCACAATGGGCACTGAAAGCTGGAGACTTACTAACACAAAGGGTAGTAAGGAATATGGGGGTAAAAAAAACATTATATAAAATCAGACCCGTCAAAAACGCCAGCGCCTACAGAACTGGAAAATACCTGGCGCTGCCGCCGCACACCCTATGCTCTAGTCTTACTGGGGATGGAAGGCCACCACAACCCTTCTCAAACCCGAGACTCTCGTTCGCCCTCAGACCTCCGGCCACAGGCCTCAATCAAGCGATCAGGGCAAGAGTTTCCGTAAATGACACCTGGACTTCAGACGTCATCGGCGAAAAGGAAGCAAAAGACGCCGGAAATCATCTCCCCCTCCTCGACTTCCCAGAGTCGCCCCCGCCCCCGAAGGAGAGCAGCCAGTCTAAGCTAAAAGCAGGGCGGGGCAAAGAGGGTCTCCAGGGCCTGGAGAGGCCAGCTGGAGGACCGGCCCCTCCCTTCTCCCACCAGTGCAAACACTGGGAAAAGTCCAAGCACCTCCCCTACCAGTAGTAAGAGGCCGAATATGCACCAGCCGATCACCAGCTCGGCTGAAGCCGCGCCACCAGTCACCGCCGCCATCTTCGCTTCGGGTCCGGACAGGCCTGAGCGTAGGGGATAGGGAAGGGGGAGGGGGAAAGGGGAGAGGGCGAGGGACGCGGGACCCGCTCACCCTAAAGGTTAAAGGGGCGGAGGGGGCGGAGCAATTGGTTGCCTAGGAGACCCGACCCACGAGCGTCCCCTGGCGACAAGCCGGGCGGGGCGGGTAGAACGGCCTAGGGGCGGGGCACGCCCGGACGCGGTGACATCATGGAGCTGCTTTGCCTCACGCCCACTGGGTTCCAAAGGAAGACGTCGTCTCAAAGCAGCACATTTTTAGAATGTTTAACCTAGTCTAAGCTGATGGACTGAGAGAGCCAAGAAACTCTGGAAAGAATGGACTATATAGAAGTCTGGATATTCAAACGAATTTTACGGGTTTCCACTTCCCGAAAATGTAGATTGTTCCCAGTATTGGGCAGAGTGGACGATGTGATTAGCAGAACTCACCAGGATACAGGAATAGAATGTCTGATTCTGACTAAAAGTTCACCAACTGGCCCAATGACTTTCTAATTTGCTGGCGGTGGTGCCCAGGCAGGGTAACTGGCTGGACGTCGCCTTATTATGTGATATTATGGCCTTTTTGTTTAGATCTGTGCATACTTGTAAATTGCCATGATGGCTTAAGCACTGAAGATATCTCAGTATGTGAACATATTCATAATGAAATGGTAGGCCTCTGTAATATTCAGAAGTGAACAATAGGTTAATAATGAGGCAGAGGAAGAGAACTCCTGGGATGGCTTGCCTGGGTCCACTGGTGTGTTTAGTGTGAGTTTAACCACTGAATTGAACAAGCTTACTCTGTAATGTAGACCAAACAACTTTGTGAATGAGCATCATCATCTGTTTACAATTTCTTATGTTGTCCCTTACCTAGAACGCACTTCTGGCTGGAAAACCTGCAGTAGTTAAGGAATGGGCTGGTACTTCTTGCCAGGACAGAATAAGAAGGAAAGAAGAGAAAGATTGCAATCAGAAACTGTATTTAAGCTCTTGTGCCTGCAAATGTTTGGACTTGGCTGTACTGTGGAACATTCACACCTCTGGAGACCTCTCTCTTATAGTTTCCTTGAAGAAATACTTCTATTTCAGGTAGTCACTTAGAATTCTTTTAACAGCCCCAAGGCATAACTGGAGGGCAGTTTTGATTCTCTCCTAGGATCTCTCTTGGTTGGAGAACAACCCCAGTCCTGTTCTCCCCAACATAGCTCAAGTCCCAATTATTGGAAATAGACATTGCCTAATGTAGCTACATTCCCCTAGTTCTGTCATCAAAAAATCAGCCACCCTTGGATATGGCCCCTGGACTCAGCGCCCACTCCATGGTCAGCTATAGTTCTTTCAGACCTAAGTCATACACCATCCCTCTGTCTCTCACTTTCAGGACCATGTTTCAAAATTTTCAAGTAGGTCCCTTGAGGTTCCATATCTTAGTCAGCTTTCTGTCATTGAGACAATGACTTATGAAAAGGGAAGTCTCCCTCGGCTAAATTAAGAATGCTAGAGGTTTTGAGGGGAAAAAGGTTTGTAAAACAGCAACTGTATCTCCCCTCATTCCTCCTCTATCTCTCAGCTTTGGAATAATTCCTCTACTTTAAGCTAGTTGAGGGAGGACATAGAATAAGATAACTCACATTTTTGGAGGATGTGGCCTGATTTTGTGGAGAGGTTCTACAACTTGCAACTGCTAAGGGAGGCTGAGTCACAGAAGTCCCTAGTGCTGCACTGACAAAAAGAACTGAATTCAGGAGTAGGAGTATGGTGTAGAAGGAGTATGGATTAGCTCCTATCAATATTTTTCCTCCTCAAAAAACACACACTACCCCATTGAACTCACATTAAGTCTTGGGTGAATTTGAGCTCACTGCTCCTGAGAATCACCTTATCTATGTGCTTTTTCCTGTGGATGACTAAGGAGAGATACACCAATCTCTACTGTAGAAAGCCTTACTGAGAATTTTCTTTGCCTAGACCAAGAACACATGGACAGTAAAATGTTAGGGAGCAGTCCTAAGAAGACCAGGTAATGATGGCCTACAGAGAGTTCGCTTTATTTCAAAACCAGACAAAGGCAGAACAAAACCAGAAAAGTAGTATAAACATAGATGTCAAAACCCTCAACGAAAGTGTTCATGAAGCAAGGACAATCTCTCCTCTTGTCCCTATCCCCATAGCACTCAAAAGAGTTTCCTCCCCCTGGGAGCTTAAGGGTGGCTTTATGAGAATGGTTCTTCATTCCTTCCATGAGGTCTTTCTAGTAAATCAAATGTAGGATTATTATTAACTGACATAAAATGGGAAATGAAATTTATAACAATAATTTACATAGGAATGGATAGAAAGAACAAAAATAATACTGAGGAAAGATAGAAAGAAATATTTATGTTAATAAAACACAGGGTAGATCATGAGAATAAGAAAAAGGAAAGTCCTCAAAACCCAGAAGGCAAGAAGCAGGACATAAAGAGTTATCTAGGCCTAGAACTGGAGAAGGGTGAAATGTAGAAGGGTAGATGACTCAAGCCTACTGGAGGGTTCTACAATCTAAAAGATGCCCATAGAAATGGCTTCAGAACTCAGCCCCTGAGTCAAGCCAGGCACCATGGCACACACCTGTAATCCCACAGATTCAGGAGACTGAAGCAGGAGGAACACAAGTTCAAAACAAGACTCAACAACTTAGTGAGGCCCTACGCAAGTTAGTGAGATCTTGTCTCAAAATAAAAAATAAACGGGCTGGGATGTGGCTCAGTGATTAAGTGCCCCTGGGTTCAAAAAAGTAAAAACTTATTCAAAGCTAACTGCATAATTGGAACTATACTAGTAGACATGGTTTCTACCCTGAAATTATATTTAAGCTATGATAAAGTTTATTTATGTATCTGAATTAATTTGTGTATATTCCACCACTGGATTTCAACATGTTGCTTTTTTAAAATGGATGATTATTATACATTGCATTTTAAAAACTGTTACTTTCTTGGAAACTAAAATCTGAACTGTGAAATTCTCGTTTTCTTATTTCTACAAGTATAAACTCTTAATGGGCACAGTTTATAAACTTCTAATGAAATGAGCATTCCCACATGAACTGGTAATACATGTTAGTTTTCTTCTTAAGATTTTTTTCTTCTGGCTATGAAAGAAATAATTTATTCATAGTTTGGACATGTTAAAAATGTCACTTAAAGCTGGGCGCAGTGGCACAAGCCTGTAATCCCAGCACTTAGGGAGGCTGAGACAGGAGAATCCCAAATTCAAAGCCAGCCTCAGCAATGGCGAGGCGCTAAGCAATTCAGTGAGACCCTGTTTTTACATAAAACACAAAATAGGGCTGGGCATGTGGCTCAGTGGTTGAGTGCCCCTGAGTTCAATCTCCAGTAC
>PVHX01002118.1:81632-113797 GCA_004024805.1 Geosciurus inauris | reverse complement strand
TTAAACCTGGTATTTATGTACTTTAAGATATAAAAAATCGCATATACAGTTTGCAAGTATGAGTAAAAACTGCGATAAAAACTGCTTTTAAAAATTATCCACAATGGGGCTGAGGTTGTGGCTCAGTGGTAGAGTGCTTGCCTAGCATGTGTGGGGCACTGGGTTCGATTCTCAGCACTGCATATTAATAAATTAACTAAAAAAAGGTCCATCAAAACTAAAAAGAAATATTTAAAAAATTATCCACAATGCACTCAAATTTTAACAAAGGACTTTTTTTATGAGGGGTGGACGGGAGGTGGGTAACATCTTATTTTTTTCCTCTAACAATAGGGTTCCTCTTCTGACTCAAACATCTATTCTTTTCCATAGTGTGGTTTTGTTTGCTTTGTTTATGGACAGACTTTCTCTGCTTATATTTGAATTCAAAGAGAAACCTTGGGTATTCAATTCTCACGTGTTACTGATTTATAGATCATAAAATTTTATAGATCCTTTTAGTCTTTTTAGAACTTATGGAGCTGAAGTGGCTTATGTGTGCATAATTGTATCTGTTGCACAATGTGAAGTAATTTAAAGTTCATCTTTAATTTTTTAAACAATTGAGAGACTAAAGACATTTATTCTTAGTTGTTGAATGTCAAGAATGCTCTGCAAAATTTTCTATTGTTTTGTAATTATATAGAGATATAAAGAAGGTGTTTTCAAGCATTATATCTGAATTTTGACTTTAAAATATTTTAAGTAAAAATATTAAATAAATTCAACAGAGTTAGGAAAAGCTTTTCTGAGTAGGTAACATTGGGCTAGATTTTAAAAGATGAAAATGAGTTTATCCAACAGATCAGGAGAATGAGCAAATATTTCATCTAGAGAACAGCATGCACAAAGGCACGAGAAGGCTGAGGTACCATGTTCAGTCTGGAGCAATCAGTGTGAGAGTGGCAGGAATTAGCCAATTCCAGACTAGATAAATTGTTGTATGTGTCCACAAAGAAACTTAGGCTTCATCTTGTAGGTGATGAGAAACAGTGAAGTGCTCTAAGTAGGGGAGAGATATAATCCGTCTTTTATTTAAGAAAGATCCCTTTAGGGTGATCTGAGTGCTTGGTTTGAGGTGGAAAGACTAGAAGCAGGGTTTATTTCAATTAAGACTCTGTTGCTACAATCAATGCAAGAGATGATGACACTAAACCAAGGCTGTAAATATGAAAGGAAAAGATAAATTTATGAGATAGTAATAAAAATTACTTTGCAAGATATGGTGTCCAGGTGTGAAAAGTGAAGAAAGGAGAGGAAGGAGGTAAGATATTGTATGATTTAGGGTTTGTAAAATCCTAATACAAAATGGAGTCACTCTGGCTCAGGCCTGCATGTATTTGCTAACCTGCTCTTTGTGCTTCTGTGATTAATGCTTTGCTATGCTTGCTTCTCACGGGTGGGGGTGCATAACCACAGGCTGCCAAGACCCCCTGGCCGGTTACCTAAAGTTCCAGGAACTGAAAGGGGACATAGGAGGCACTGTCACGGTTGAACTGTAAATAACTATAGATTGAATATCAGCCAAATCCTGTTGTTCTGAGCCATGTAGCTAGCCCACCCTATAATAACCTCTGAAACCCTCACTTCGGGGTCACTCTCTGAAGGAAAGGAAAGCTGACCCCAATCGATTGGCCTGTATGCTTATTTCCTCAATAAACTTTGCTGCTTCTGCAGAGTTGTCTGGGCTGCACTTCTTGGGGAGAGGTGCGGGTTGGATGCAACAGGTTATAGCAGAGAAACTGAACTAATAGGATGGAGATAGATAGGCAGATAGATAAGTAGGTAGGAAGGCAGGTAGGTAGAAAAAGAAGAGAGAGAGAAGGAAGGAAAGGGAAGGGAAAAGGAAGAGGAAGAAGAGGAAAGAGAAAAGAAGGGGAAGATGTTTATTGTAGGAAATTGGGTTATGCAATTGTGGTGGCTGACTATGTAAGTCTGAAATCCATGGAGCCGGCTATCAAGAAAAGCAGACAGGAAACTCTCAGGCAGGAAATGACACAGACAGTTCCTAGGTAGAATTTCTTCTTTCTGAGGGAAACCTGAGTACTGTTTTAAGGCCTTTCAATTGATTGAATAATTCTTATCCAGGTCATCAAGAATAATTTTATTTACTTAGTCAACTAAATATTTTTGTGCTATTTGTCATATCTACAGAAAACCTTCACAGCAATACTAAGTTAGGGTCTGAATTATTGAGTACTACAACTGCCAGGTTGACACATTAAACTGACCACTAGCAATGCCTTTCAGGATTCTGAACTGAGAGGGGTGGAAAATGTTGGTACCATAATTAAAACAGGAAATACATGAGGAAGAGCATATGGGGGTAAGGAATGACTAAAAAATACACTGTACTTCGTAGCTGCTAAGATGTACTCTTCCTTTACATTTTAACTTCTCTGATGTTAGGATGCATCTTAAAATTGATGGCATCTTATCACTATAATTGGCATAATTTTTCTTAATAATTTATTTATCAAATGATTGTACATTATTGGATTGCAGGAAACATAGTAGTGGGTGTAATTTGGTATCTTGAATTTAACATATCCCAGGGACATTGTTTTTGTTTGGATCTTTAATGTCTCTCCAAAAGCTCATGTTTTGAAAAGCTTAATCCCCAACACAGCAAATTTCAGAAATGAGGTGTTTAGGCAATGATGAGAGCTGTTACCTCATTAGTAGATTAATCCATTTGATGGATTAATAATTTAAATGGACTTCCATGTGGTAGCTGTAGGCAGGTAGGGAGTGGGCTGGAGGAAACAGGTCACTGAGTGTGTGCCTACCAAACCGCCAGCCAAAAATAAACTTCTTTTCTAAATTTTTATTGTCAGATATTTAGATCACAGCAATGAAAAGCTGACTGACACAGACATGGATAGCTCCTGTTCTTAAAATGTATAGGTAGGAAACAAAGAGACTGGTTACGGAGGTAAGATTGGGAGAGCTATCTATAGTAAAATGAAAGCTGAAGCAGTGCAAATGGATGAAATTCCCAGGGAAAACAGGTATAAGTGAGAGTAAAAATAGCTAAATAGATAACCCTAAAAAAAAAAAAAAAAAAAAAAAAAAAAAAAAAAAAAAAAAAAAAAAAAAAAAAAAAAAAAAAAAAAAAAAAAAAAAAAAAAAAAAAAAAAAAAACCAGCTAACTTGAGGAGGGAACAAAAGAAAGGGAGTAGTTAGGAAAAAAAAAAAAACAGTCAGAATATGTCTTATAAGCAAAGGGAGAAGAGAAGTTTGGAAACCAATGAGCAGTTGTCAGTATTAAATGCAGTGTGGCTATATGGAAGTCATTAATGACCTTTCCAGAATGATTTTAGGGTAGAAGTTAGGAAGAGGGTAGGTTTCACTGAATTGAGAAATGAAGGAGAATCAAGACAGCAGAGGTCATGAGCACAAACTATACTTTAAAAGTAAGTTTGGTTAAAGGAAGATGGAATAACAAAAAAAAGCTACAGGGAATGAGGCCAAAAGTGGTTTTGTTAGAAATGACTCACACTTGAACTTAATGTCTAAGATAAAGAGAAATGTACCACCCTTAGCAAATTAACCTAAATATGGTTATCAGATCGTCTTTTTGACAACCTGAACTCTAAAGGATTGACGTAGTGAGGTAAGAGGGAGGAGACAAATCAATCAGCCAGGATTCCAGGAAAGAACAGAAGATACATCCAAGAGAGGTGATTCAAGACAATTTAATGCCTAGACCATCTACAAAGATGTAAGCAGGATAAAAGGAAACTGACCCTAGGATTAATAGGATTAGCAAGAATATGCCATCATCCCTGAAAGGATATTTCTTCTCCCCTCAAGAGAAGTTGTTATAGTCTGGAAAGACTAATAAATTTAGGAAACAGCTGCCCAGCAGCTATTGTTAACCTACAGACCCCCAGTGAGAGAGCCAGGGAATAAGTGCACTGATCTCTCTCTTCTTCCATCCTCTTATCTCCTGCAGATTTTCATGCTTTTGTATGAACTAAGAGGAAGTCAGAAGGCAGGCAAGGGAGTCTATTTAATGTGAAATATAATGATCAGCCTCCTGGGATATAGAGCTGAGCACAGAAGGATAGAAAATGCATCTGGGAGAGCAAGTGGAAGATACTCAACAAAGGGTAGAGAGTAAGACCCTGAACAAGGGGACTCCTGGTGAAGACAATGAAGACATTTTTTCACAGATTCTACGATATGCTCTAGCAGTACTGTGGAAATGCTTTTCTAATTTGTGTGTAGTTAATGAGAAACTGATATTTCCAAATAAGAAAAGACCAAATAACCTTGTTTAAATTAAACTCCATTGTTCATTTTGTATTGTCTATAATGAAGACAGCCAGTAATATCTATGGTTTAAAAAAGATTCTGATATTCTGCAGAATAACTAAACTGTTTATGTATTAAAATACAGCTTTCCTATTAAAAGAATGCTTCTTGTTTCAGAAATATGAATGTTAACGATTTAAAAAGTAACTACTACTGGTTAGATTTAAAAAAAAAAAAAAAAAAAAAGAAAGAAAAAGAAACACTTTAAAAACTTTTGTAGGTTTTTAATATTTCCACTGAATTTTGAAGTTATAGGTTTATTCATTTAAATTTAGGTTATTTTGGCAGAGGGGGCTTCTCTGATGACATTAATCAAATCTTAATAGATAAGTGATATCGATAATGGTGATTCTATTTCTATTTAATTTTTAGCACCATTTTAGTAATCTTTAGCAAGCAGACATCTTAAGGATTATACCAAATAAAAAGCTAATGTTATTTCTACAAAGGAGATTTTATGGGGGGAAAAAGCCCTATAATCAATGCAATATCAAATTTTTATTTTTAAAGTGAATTTCTTGAATATGTAAACATTTATTCACATGCACACTTTCTGGATTGATTGTCAATTTGGAGGATTCCTTTCTCATATTGATGTAAAAGGTAGTGTTTTAGTCAGCTTTTTGACTGCTGTGACTAAAGGACCTGACCAGCACAATTGTAGCGGAGAAAAGGTTTATTTGTAGGCTTACAGTTTCAGAGTTCCTAGTCCATAGAAGGCCAGCTCCATTTCTAGGGGCTCTGAGGCTGAACATCATGGCAGAGTGTGTGGTAGAGGGAAACAGTTCATATCATGGTGATCAAGAAGCAGAGAGACTCCACCCTCCAGATACAAATATATACACCAAAGCCATATCCTAATTCACACTTTCTCCAGTTAATTTTTTTTAACAATTTTTTAAATAATGTATTTTTACTTAAGTCTGTTAAGACCATTGTCTCTTTCCATTTAACTATCCCACCTTATATAGAGTGGTAGCCACACTCTACCACTTCATTTACCACTCAGTTAATCCCTATCAGGGGATTAATTCACTGATTTGGTTAAGACTCTCACAACCCAATCATTTTCCTCTCAACCTTCTTGCAATGTCTCACACGTGAGCTTTTAGGGAATGCCTCACATCCAAACCGTAACAGGTAGCTTTGGTAGTTAAATTTTATAGAAAACCCTCAAGATATTTCCTTCTTTTATATTTTAAACAAGTCAAAAAATAAACCTTCTTAGCTGGGCATGGTGGCGCACGCCTGTAATCCCAGCACTTTGTGGGTCTGAGACAGGAAAATCACAAGTTCAAAGTCAGCCTCAGCATCTGGCAAGGTGCTAAACAACTCAGTGAGACCCTGTCTCTAAATAAACACAAAATAGGGCTGGGGATGTGGCTCAGTGGTCGAGTGCCCCTGAGTTCAATCCCTGGTACCAAAAATAAATAAATAAATAGAAAAATAAACCTTTTTGTTTTCCTTTGCTAAGCTATTACATCAATTAAGGTCTGAATGGTGCTAGAATATAGTAAATATTAAAGGAAAAATATATCTTTGTATAGGATAGGAAATTGTCCTACCACTAATAATTAGAACTCATTTTTTTCCTCAGGCTATATTTATTTTCTGATAACCAAGTGAAATTTCAAGTTTTCAAGAGCTTTTGATACCACTCCATCTTTACTTTCACTATCTACTGAAATTGACCATCAGTTTATGACTAATTGCCTTATAACCTATATGATTCTGGGGCTACTCATAATCCAATCTTATGGATTCATATTCAAAGTAACGCCTGTTGGGTATAAAAACATATTAGAAGCATGTGAGATTTTTATTCAGTCTCTTGAGAAATTGCCAAAGGGTAATTAGGGTAATTATACTTCTTTAAAGTCCCCTTGAGACCTTATTCTCATTTACTCTAACATGTCTATGGAGGTAGGTTTACTGGGACAGTAATAAAGCTTAAATTCAATGATCCACTTATACAGGCATTTTCCACGGCTATCAGAGTCCCTACCAACATGTTCACATGGTTCTAATTTTTTTTAACAATTTTTTAAATAATGTATTTTTACTTAAGTCTGTTAAGACCATTGTCTCTTTCCATTTAACTATCCCACCCTTATAATTGTCCCTCATATGAATGTCACTTGAGTGACTACAGCCATTCTGAAAATCCTGCAAAGGTTTGGTAGGCCTAGGGTACATTTAGTACAGGTTTATTAGATATATTCATATGGCACATAGATACTTTTAGGTATAGTTAAACTATTGCTAAGCTTCTTGATGTAGGAATGGCTTCCAGGAATATTCTTATTGCGTACTATTCCAATTAAGTGAGCACCATGATACACAGAGCAAAACCAGCAGTTTGTATATGAGAGGAATACAACTAATATGGTGCCTAAAATCAAAAATTTGTGGGTGATGGAGGAGACCCAAATTTTGAAAGTCTGGAACCAGAATCAAATCCAGCTATTTTCTGGATTTTGTGACATCTGTGGTATTTGTCAGCTGTTAAATGTTTCCAATTTTGTTTCCTCAATAAAAATTTACCTTTTAATTTAACTTTGAATTTATAATTTTTATTCTTTTTATTTTCATAAATAGGACCCCCATATGAGTTTAGAAGTTTTGGTCTCCTAGATCTGCCTTACAGGTGGGAAAAATATTCTTGCCTCCCTCTCTTTGGCTCCTTCCTAGAAAACTTTCCTGGCAGCCAGTCAGGCTTTTCACTCTAAGCACCATCTCCTTCTTAAAGTACATTGTTCCCACTCACAATTCTCCTGATAAGTGTCTTCTTTCCCTTTTCTGTTTCTTTTTTTCTTTAGAGGTAGCTCTCTTTTTTGAAATTAAATGTGAATAAATTCCTTCATCTTATACATGATTAGCCAATGTTTCTCAAACTTGAATTAAATATGGATGAATCCCTTTGAAGGAGGACAACATCTTGGGAGAATCCAATATTCATTGAAATTATTTTTATGAGTCTATTTATATAAATAAAAGTCTAAAACTATGTATCTGAAGCTTATAGATTTTGTATGCCTGTGAAACAACTAAAAATTCAAACAAAACTTAGAGATCAAATCCATGTGAATAACATTATTTTAATGCAATGTGTGATGGTATGTTGCTGAAACAAAATCATTCTGTCCTGGATTTAATGGTAAAAAAAATGGATACTCATGTCTGGTTTTATAACTAATCTGTTTGGGGATTTTTATTTCAATAACAAATCTAGAAAATGTCTTTTCCCATTGTACATAGTACAAAATGATATGAATAACTTTGTCATCGTTTGCTAATTGAGTAAAATCAGACTTTATGTCTAAATCTTTGCTAGTGAGTAATTCTTTAGTGCCAGTTTTAAAGTGGAGTCATGAGATAATTGTGTGAATTTTCATTCTCTTGGACATAATAGGTACTGACACGCATTGAAATATTAATGAAGTGGGTATGTGATCCAATTATGGCTAGACCTGGAACTAGAACCATTTGTCTTTACATACGTTGTGCTCATGAAGTAATACCAAGTGAAATATTTAGGTGGGATTTTTATAACCATTTGTTCCCAATGTGAATATAACACTGACCAACCAAAGAGGTTTTGGGGAGATTGGCAAGTCTGCTTGAGTGTATGTCATAGGATCAATCCATTCTACCATCAGATTTTTCTTTTCCAGCTATGGAATCACTTTGATATACTTGATTTGATTGGTGTCTGACCTTTTGATATATTTGATCTGAATCACTTTGATATATTTAATTTGATTGGTATCTGACCTTTACTCAGTACAAATAGGGCAGAAAATATAAATTTGAGGTACCTGGTTCATATGATTCAATATATAGTTATATTAATTTTCTAGGACATATGAAAATAGAAATGAAAAATAAAAAGTTTACTTAGCTCACAGTTACTGTTATTTTGCTTTGCTAAGTAAGATAATTATAAAAATGCTTTTGATAAATTTACTTCTAAAGTTATGACTGTATTGCCTATCATGATAGTTATATTTAAATATCATAGACTTCTTTTTTTTTTTTTTTAATATTTTTTTAGTTGTAGATGGACACAATGTCTTTATTTTATTGCTTTGTATGTGGTGCTGAGGATCGAACCCAGGGCCTCACGCATGCGAGGCAAGCGCTCTACCACTGAGCTACAATCCCAGCCCTATCATAGACTTCTAAAACAACTATTTACCTATTTATTTATGTGTAGTATATGTATAAAACTAGACAGTAGAAGTAAGTACCTGAAAAAACAAAAACTTTAACACTATGACTTACATAAAGTTATTTCACACAAACCCTCGCATCTGTGGCTTCATGTCAAGAGTTTGAAATCTGAGGTTAGAAACCTGAAACTTTTGGGCTTCTCTTTATAAAGATATCTTGGCATCCTCTGTACAACTACTGTATTTCCAACAAAGTTTTGTGATTGATAACTTGAGGGTTCATAAAATATTTACATTTCATAAAATATCATAAATATAGACACTCATCTTTGTCTTGGTCAGACCTAGTCTCTAAGTGCCTCTCATGTCCACAGGCCTTTTGAACATGATCATAACATTTTATTAGAGAGAATAGAACATATTAGTGTTTATATTATGCCCTGTGTGATTCTGGTTTCTTTACCAGATAATGAGGCTGGGAAGAGGAGAGCAACCAATCTATAGATTGGACAGTAGGAGATGAAGAAGCCACTTCCCAAGAGGTTTTCTCAACAATGAAAATGGGGGATAAACTGAGTGTAAGTTCAGGAAGTTTTGGAGAGAGAAGAGAAGAGATCCGGCCAGTTAGTAAACAGCAGGAGAAATACAAAAAAGAAAGCAGTAGCCAATATCTGGCAATAGAAGTCACAAGACAGAAGAACAACCAAAACCTAGGAGAAAGGAGCAAGAAACACAAGCTATGAATCAGAAAGAAGGAGGTAGGTCAAAATTGAATCAGCAGTAGTAGATAAGATAAGGGATGAAAAAATTATGCAGTAGAATATTTGAGGGTTGAATCTTAAATGGCTTCCACAGTCCTAAAGCCTATGAAATCCAGCCCTATGGAAAACGATTCCAGTTCTTCTTGTGCGTCCTGGTTTGGGGCCATGTCCTGGATTCACAGTTGTCCAGGATGAATGATCACAATTTCTATTTTACTTATTTCCACATGGAACCCTTTAATAAACTCCACATGACTTAAGACATTCTCAGGGAACCCTGTCTTTGTAATAGCCAAAAAACATAATTAAGACAGTTTTTTTTTTTATAACTGCACAACACTATACTCATTAGCCAGCATATGAACTTACTACATTGTAATAAAACAGTCTATTGTCTATTTACTTACCAGTTTCTTCCACTTGCACCTCTAAGCCTGGGCTTTGTCTGTTGTCTATATCCTCAGTAATCCCATAGGAAGTTGTCCATAAATTCTTGTCAAGTAAATGGGTAAAACAGCCACTCTAAAAAGCTATAAACACAATTATCTTTAATCACCCATAAGTGTGGTGTTATAGTTGAGCAAAATAGGATGCCTGGCATGGCAGATAAATTAATTATACACATATTCGTATTAATAAGAGAAGTTGCCACTACTTCTGGTAATTCCAGAAAGGCAAGGCAAAGTAAATATCCTTATTTTTCCTGTGAAGAATCACTGAAGGTCTCCCTTATTTATAAAAGAGCAGGGAAAATTGACTTCCTTGGTGGTGAGCTTGGAAAAATGTGCAACAGAACCTTCTATATTTGACCAACTCCTTCCCTTCCTAGAGGGGAAGGAATGCCTAGAGGCATGCAAAATGGTTATTGAGGAGGAAAATCCAGGATCTTCTGGGAAAAAGTGAATGAATCCCCAAAGGCAGTTCCTTAAGATACAAAGTTGGGAAACTCATCTCAGTGGTTTCAACTGGGCCTCAAGGTTTCAGGAGGAAAAATAAACCTTGGAAATAAAATCATCTTGGGAAAATGAGGTCCCTGAAACAACATGCCTAAGTTTGTCTTTCTGGCCAGGGCTCTCTATGGTTAGAAGTAATATTGAATGCATTTAGAATAAGTATATCCTTGGAGTTATAGGATGATTGGTGCGTAGGGCAGATGGGTAAGGCCTCAAGAGGGTGAGACTAAACTTCCTGATAGAAAACACATTGTACTTTAAACAATTCTTTTTAATTCTAAAAGATACATGACTATTGTACCCTACTGTTTGATGAAACAGGTTATTTAGATTTATTTATTTGTATAATTTTTGCTTCCTTCTTAACATATTTGGTCTTTTCTTTCCCCTACAGACTCTTCTACTCTCCTCTCTTCTTTCTGAAGCTGTTTGTAAGAGGAAATGTTATCTTTTATTTGCTGTAATATGCTATCCAGCTTGTTACTCCCACACATCCTGGGCCCAAGCCAGCCAGCAGCCTTGCTGCCCATTTCCCAACGCACCCTCCTTCTACTGTCACATGTCCATCTGCTCTGTTTGCCTTTTCTGGGGGTACTCCCCTGCCATTTTTTAAAAAATTCTCTGAGCCATATGTTGTCTTTCAGACACACATGCCTGACCTCCCTATCCTTATCCAGTGGGCATATAGGACAGGTTAGAAGTCTCCAAATTCCAAATTCCAAGGCATTTAAATCATTAATTTTTTAAATTAATTTTTTAAATCATTAATTTTTTTTAAATTTTTATTTGGAGCTATGTCCTTCTTTCCTATTATTTTGCCTTAAAACATGGCACAAATGATGTGCTATGATTTTACTCTTCAAAGTTAGTGCTCCACATCAAATGTCTTGGTTTTCCTTAATAGCACATCATAGATGCATTATCATAGATGTATTATCTATAATGTGTTCTTTTCAAAAAATATTATCTTAGTTGTCAGTGGACTTCATTTATTTGTATGTGGTTCTGAGAATCGAGCCCAGTGCCTCACACATGCTAGGCAAGTGTTCTACCATTGAGCCACAACCCCAGCCCTATGATGTGTTCTTATTCTATAGTTCGATCCTGTGAACAGCCCCATTTTTGCTAAATTTAAATCACTTACTACTTCACAACAGTTATTGCTTTTACTATTGCCTACTAACTATTGATGTTTATTTTAATACATACTTCAAATATCTATTTTATTCATTTTTGAAAGGGCTAGTTTTACATTATCACTGTACTCCAAACTGAATAATTTTATTTAATAGCAGGGCAAACAACCATTAAAGGTACTAAATTATAACCCTTTTTGTTTCTACCCTGCATCTCCTCTGTTAATTCATAAGCTCTATTTCCCCACTGGACTTCATTTAAAGAAATTCAAATTCAAAATTAGAACAAGTTCTCAACCTAGATGCCCTTCGATAGATGACTGGATAAAGAAACACAATGGAATATTACTCAGCAATAAAAGAGAATAAAATTATGGCATTTGCAGGTAAATGGATGGAGTTGGAGAATATCATGCTAAGTGAAGTAAGCCAATCTCAGAAAACCCAATGCCGAATGTACTCGTTGATAAGTGGATGCTGATCCATAATGTGGGGAAGGACATGGGAACAATGGTGGAACTCTGTTCACAGGGGTGTAAGCGGGGAGGGGGCATGGAGACAGTAAAGGTGGTTGAATATGATGGTCATCATAGCCCTAACTTTATGTATGACTGCATATATGTTGTGATTATATACAACTAGAGAATTGGTATGTTATCCTCTATCTATGTACAATGAGTCAAATTGCACTCTATTATCATGTAAGCCTAAATAGAACAAATAAATAAATTAAATATGAAAAAAAAATTAGAACAAGTTCAAAACTATAGTTACAAAGAATTTCAACACAGCAACAGCAGAGCACTAAATTAAATATGGGGCCCTTCTGAATGTGAGGCCTCATGTGACTATACAGGCTGTGTTCCCAAGAAGCTAACCTTGACTACACATTTAGATGCATTTTGTCTGTCCATTTATCTATTTTGCAGAAACATTCACTTCCA
The DNA here is from genome assembly GCA_004024805.1 of Geosciurus inauris. NCBI lineage: Eukaryota > Metazoa > Chordata > Mammalia > Rodentia > Sciuridae > Geosciurus > Geosciurus inauris. The sequence goes on along the minus strand of PVHX01002118.1, from coordinate 101,472 downwards.
AAACTGTTACAAGTGTCTCTGCAGCAAAGCAAATTCACAGATAAAATACATCATTGTCATCTGGTTATCCTGTCTACCCAGGAACAAAGTAGGTGGCTCTGTAAATGCTTCCCTATGCCAACAATTCTTAGGTATCTTTCCATTACATGCTACAATCTTGTTTCAAAATAATGGCTTCAGTAACAAAGAACAAAGATAGAACAAGATTTCTCGCCTGTCAGAACAGCAGCTGACTCCCCAACATTCTCTTGATCAGCATTTCCAACATCATATCTCATGTTTTAATAAGTGTCTATCTGCAAAAGTGGTAGTCTACATATTATATATGTATATGTATGTTTGTACACAAAGAAGCACTTTGTTTACAGTTCTTGTTTTCCTGCTTTTTTATCAAGAAGTATTTCCTTTTTTATTGCTATATAACATCTACGATTCAATGTACACATTTTAAGTTCACATCTGAATGAATTTTTACTTAAATACACATCTGGTAGACATCACCCACATCATATATGTCTTCACAAATCTTCCTTAGGACCAACTGCTCGTCTCCTCACTACATGGTAATTAGTATTATGACCTCTGTCACCACAATTTTGCCTAATTTTTTACTTTAATACAACTATGTAAACCCACATAGTTTATGTGGTCAATAAAATATTTAAAAAATGTTTGACTCTATTATCAAGGAAATACAAATTAAACAAGCAATTGAGATACTAGTCATATCCACTCAATGGGGAAAAGTTTTAAGTCTGAAAATATTTCAAGTGTTGGTAAGTATCTAGAATATGGACAATAAGACCATCTTGGAAAACATATACCATTATGATGACATTAAGTTTAACATGAGGGGGCTGGGATTGTGGACTAGTGGTAGAGTGCTTGCCTCGCATGCGTGAGGCACTGTGTTCAGTCCTTAGCACCACATAAAATTAAATAAATAAAATAAAGATATAAAAAAAAAGTTCAACATAGGCACACACCATGCAACCCAGCATTTGCACTTATAGATTTGCACCTGAGAGAAATTCCTGCCCGTGTTCACCAGAAGGCACTTGCATCATTGTTTTAGCAGCACCTCTTTTATGGAGACATTTTTCTTTATTGAGAAACTTAAGACTTGGGTACATCAAATTAAACTGATTTCTGGTGGTGAGGGGGCCCAAATCCCACATTAGAAAAAAAAATTGACACTGTCTGGGCTATGGCAGAACCAGAAGAATGTATTCTTAAAATTGAAAAATTCTAGGCATTTCATAACTAACCTTTTGATACAAAATAACCCAATAAGTTCCCAACTTGCGGTTCTTGATGTTTAGGTCCATAGGACAAGCTAGGACGTCTTCAAAACTTGAATTGATTTCCACCAGGGGTTATTTGGCTTTTGAATCAGTTTTTCCTTGTCTAAGAGGTAGCAGAAGCAACAGCACCCACCTTCTGGGCAGCTTCTCTCTTGGCATGATGAGCCTGTAGAACTGTCACAGTTTCATTTACCATAGAGCAGAGAGACTAAGGGGACTCCAGCATGTGTAGCAGCTCAGTCTTGGGCAGTCTTTCCAAGAAGGTGCGGATGCATTATTTAGATGAACAGAAATAAACATTCTCCAAGCATCTGCTTCTGTTCTTGGGATGGTGTTGCAGACAGCATGGGGGAGATCAGAGTCTCTTGCCCCTGTACATGAACTGCAGGCTGGAGTGTCTGCAGAATCTCTATGGCAGGGTGAGGGCTACGCATGCTGGAGGCATACTTGTATGATGCCACAGCCAGAGGAGCAGCAGCAACAATGGCAGCACAAGGTGCAAGGTTTGGCACAGCTCCAGACTGACAGCTTCGGTCAGCCCTTGCTGGGCAGCACCAGCCCTGCCAAAGTCCATAGCAAAGCAGTCCGTGCACTCAGACCCAGTTGCAGACAGATGGTGAAGAGTTGGACAAGGCCCAGACTGGTGTGTAGCATTTGGCATTCCTCAGAATCCTTGAGGTCTCCCACCTTGCTGCCAGTGTGAATTAGGCCTTATCTGTGCTAATTGGTTAGGTGTATAATATGGAGGTCTTCTCTGAGCCTGTGGAACTGCTGGCTCAAAGTAGTTCCAGCTGGAACAGCTGCAGGCTGGAACTGATTTAAGATGGCATTGGCAGGGAGTACTCTCATCCCAGCCACCCCTGTATATACTGGTTGGTCAGACGAGCCTTTCTCTCTTCCTTCCCCCAGAGCCCATAATGTGTCCATTCATTTCAGTGATTGCTTTTGTTGCCTCTTCAGGAGATAAGAAGTAGACAAAGCCAAACCCTTTGCTTCCTCCATCCTCCAGCATTATCTTAGCCCTGGTAATTGATCCAAAAGGAGAAGACTCTTTCCTCAATTTCTCATCATCAATGGTGTTGTCCAAGTTGTTAATAATCACTGCGTGGAATCCATGAGTTCTCTCCTATTTCAGCACCTCAATTCTATTTTAATTCAACCTGCCATTTTACTTTCATCTGCGCACAGCCTACAAATGTGACTTTAGCACTTATTTTTTTTCCATCCATCTCTTCCATTGCCTCATTGTCATCCTTGTATTTTTTGTAACTCACAAAGCCAAAGCCTTTGAATTTCCTACTGGGATCTCTCATCACCTTGACACTCAGGTTCTTACCAAACTGGCTGAATAGCCCGTTCAGACTCTCATCATCTACCTCTTCCCCAAAGCTTTTGATGTAAATATTGGTGAATTCCTTGGCTTTGGCTCCAAGCGCAGCTTCCAGCTCTTTGCGAGAGACTTGAATCTGACCACAGACACTTTGTGGTCATTGAGAAGTATATCATTTCATCTTCTCCATGGCCTTGTCATAGCCTCTTGGGTCTTGAAGTGGACAAAGGCATGACCCTTAGAGCTGTTCTCCTTATACTTTACCTCGCAGGACAGAATGTTGCCCAAAGAAGAGAAAGTATCATAAAGTACCTTGTTATCTATAGATTTGTACAGATTCTTGATGAAGACATTTCCCACACCAGATTTTCTCAAAGAGGGATCCCTCTGAGACCACATGATACAGATTGACTTTCCCTTAATTGCATCAAAGTTCATGGTGTCCAAGGCCCACTCAACATTGGCTCGCTGCTAGAAGTTGATGTAGGCATTTAGCAGCACTTTTGAAAATAATTACTAAATGATGGAAATAACCCAAATGGCTATCAAATGCTTTTATGATTACAAAGATAAATTGTAGAGCATTCATACAATGAGATAGGACACATGGTGATAAACTACTGTATACATAATTGAAAACATTTCAGAAATTGATGTTGAAGAAAAAGGCAAGGTATCAAAGAATATATGCAGCATAGTTCTGTCAATATAATATTTTAAAACAAACAAATAATGCAATGTACCATTTAGGAATACATGTGTGGTAAAGCTATCAGGAAAGCAAAGGCATGATAAACATGAAATAATGATTTCCTCTGTTGTGAAAAATGAAGCTGATGTAGGAAGTAACACAGAAAACTCCAACAGATTTTTAAAGCTTATGTTGTAAGCTCAGTGAGGTTTGAGTATTAATTTTATTCCCATTTCTTAAAAAGCAACGGGATAGAATAAATAAAAAGTAATCATAGTTACATATGCATGATTACAAAATAATTTTTAAACTACAAACTGCCCACTGAAGCAATAAAAGGACTATGTGAACATAGAGATATTATCAACTAGAGAAAGGATTAAATATAGATAAATGTAATTTGCATGTTGTAAGACCTTAGCATTATTTTCAAATAATAAAAATATGTACTAAGACTTAGAGAAGTAATATATATTGTAATATCTAGAGTAATATCAAAAGAAAAACGCACTATTTAACTTTCAAACCCATAATGGAAAAAATAAAATGCTAAAGATAATCAATTCAAGGGGTGGGAATGTGGCTTAGTGGTAGAGTGCTTGCCTAACGTGTAAGGCCTTGGTTCAATCGCAACACCACAAAAAAAGAAGATAATCAGCTCAAATGGACAAGGGAAAAGAAATACAGAGTAGATTACAAATAAAAAGCAGAAAATAAGATGAAAGATTACAGCCCAACCATACCAGTAATTATATTCTATGTTCATGGGCCAAATGCTTCCATAAAAGACAAATGGTGTCAAATTGTATTTTTAAATTCTAATTGCATGTTTTTTACAATAGACACATAAGATACAGATAAGTATCTTTAGATATACACATAAAATACAGATAAGTGTCTTATAATCTAAAGATACAGATAAGTTTAAAATGAAAAATGAAGAAACAAACTTAGAACAGGTAGACTGTAGATAAAAGAAAACTAGTGATATATTTAGCATATAATAATGCTTATTATATACAGTCATGCACTGCATGTTCTGTTACATGTTACTAACGTTTTGGTCAACAGTAGACCACATATACAATGGTAGTCTCTTAAAATTATGCCACCTAGTGACATTCTAGCAATCCTAATTTGCACACTCTGGAATGATGAAATCACCTAATGGCACATTCCTCAGAATATAGCCCCATTGTTGAGTGATGAATGCTTTTATGTATTTAATGCAATTAATATGGTATATTAATATAAAAGTAGATGTTAACTCCAAAATATACTAAGGAGAAGTAGAATAACTTCATAATGCTAAAATTCAACTTCTAAACAAGATATCAAATATTAAATTTGTATGCATTTAATAAGTTTGAAATTTTTAAATCAAAAATTGGCAGAGCCACAAGGAGACATAAACTACATCTACAATTACAGAATTTCACTCAGAAATTGTTGTAAAATGCAGGCAAAACTATCAATAAAGATACAGAAGCTTTTAAAAATGCAATTAACATGCTTGACCTGTCAGGCATATGTAGTACATGGCAACCAATAAACATAGTCTATATACTTTCTTTCTAAGCAGAGAACATTCACAAAATTATATCTTCTGAGAAGGTCTAGTTTTCCATTCATCTCAAGAGTGTTTAGCTTTACCTCAAGGAGGATGGCTATCTATAGCTGCTACTGCAAATTTTGTTTGTAATTCTATCATCTGAATCATATTGGAGTTTTATCATCTGAATCATACTGCTGAATTTTTCCCCTGAAAATTCATTATATTTTTGTCTGTTAAGTAACTTTACATTATGTCCTGGATATTTTAAGCATTATTTGGGTCTTGTTAAAATTCTCTGGAGGATGTTAATTTTTAAAAAATTTGTTTTCATAAAGTTCTGGCTCATTTTGTATGCAATGCTGGTTTAGTAGCAATGTTTTCTCATCCTTCTCCTAATTTTCCTATCCAAAAATTCACTGCTTTAGTTGCCTGCACCATCACCACATGAGTTAAGTTCTTCACTATAGATTTCAGACTGTTTGCAGTTCAGTTCTGCAACTAGTGCTGACCTTAGAAGGGCTGGAGGAAAAAAAGAAGAGAGAAAAATATCCTCCCTGCTACTTCACTGGCACAGATACCCATTTTTCTGGGCCTCTGGTTAGAATGGGGGAGTTCTCTCAGAGTTTTTAGTATCTGCTGCCATCTGACTTAGCCCAGATGGATCAAAATCAGGAAAGAAAGGAAGGGAAAAAAAGAAGAAGGGAAGGAGGGAGGGAGGAAACTCCTCTGCACTATACTAGTCATTCTTCAAATTTTGGTTTTCTTCCCTAATCTGCTTTTTATTCTTTATTTTCAGAGTCCTCAGGTAGTTTCTTTAATGTTTTGTCCAGAGTTCTTATATTAATCAGTGACAGAGATAAGTGTAGTGGGCTCCTTCATCTTGGCCGGCGCTTATGTCTGATGTCGGATCTGAAATGACGCTTTCCTCCTGCAGAAACACCTTACTGCAAGAACAATGTGGAAAACATAATAGCTGGAATCATTTGAACTGATGGAAATACTTAGATTTAATGCATTCCTAAAAGTCAAGAGGACTAATGAAAGACAAAATGGAATGGTTCTAGAGGTATATTTTCTTTTCCTTCAGTGGCTTCTCAGAGAGCAGGTTCTGCAAGTCAGAATTAGTGATCTGAAGAGTTGGCTGATAACAGGTACTGGGTTCCAAAATTTACTCCTTCTAAACAAGGCCACTTGCTCAAACAGGACTTCACTGTTATGTGATCACATAGATGGTTCCTAAGCTTCTACAATTAATAAATCTGTAGATTGTTAAGCAGAGGAGTCTTGGTTGGACTTGATATATGAAAAGTATTTCTGCGTAAGCCATGGAACATTGACAGTTCAATGTTTTGTGGGGCCTCTACTATTTCTTTTTTAAAGTTTTTCCCTAATAAATTATATTTTAGATCTGTACACCTGGCATAACTGGAATGTGCTTGTGATCCATTTGCATGATACAGACAGAAAGATAATAATCTTTTCATCTTCTATAAAGAGCTTAAAGACTTTCCTCTTCAAATATTATTTCTCACATTATTATTTCTGACTTTATAGATAGCATGTGGATGTTCTTTCTGATATCGAACCACCATTCATCCAACTACAGATAATTTATTTAATTCTTTCTTGAATAATCTAGTGAAAAATCTTTACTCATTATCAGAGAATATACCCACATTTTTCCAGACATATTCAACTCCATTAACAAGCTGCTGTTATTGAAAGCTAAATTTCAGACATATTCTTTCTTTCTTTTTTTTTTTTATCCTTTTTGATACCAGGGACTGAATTCAGAGGCACTTGACCACTGAGCCACATCCCCGTCCTATTTTATGTTTTGTTTAGAGACAGGGTCTCACTGAGTTGCTTAGTGCCTTGCCTTTGCTGAGGCTGGCTTTGAACTCATGATTCTCCTGTCTCAGTCTCCCAAAGTGCTAGGATTACAGGCATGTGCCACTGTGCTGGCTTCAGACATATTTCTTAAAACACTCAAATATAAAGCATAAACTTTTAGCATATTTGCATCTCAGAACTCAATATAACTAACTTATATGTGTTGACTTCTTTCAAATAAAGCTTTTTTCTTGGATAACATTACCTTACAGTTGACCAAGTATGCATCTTAAAGGGCTCCTGGTGTCATAAACACATGGAACTATCAAAACATTTCTGAAGGGAACTGAAAATGTCACATCTAACAGAATTTTGATTTCTACATCTCACTGTTCACATTTTAATGTTCATATCACAATAAATTCTGCTCATAGTATAATATTTAATTGATAAATACTAAGTCACAATATGTTTAGAGGGAATCTCAGATTCTTTTTTAATACAGACCAAGCATGCCTAAGTTATTATGGTCAAGGCAGTACAATCCAGGATGCAAAAGCATAGTAAAAAATTAAGCATCTAACTATGTAAGTAAATTCAAAGAAACATTTATTGAATACCACCTATATGCTAAGCATGTTTCAAAGCACTTCAGGGAATTAATAGGAATAGAGATAGTTTCGAATTCCTAATGTCCTTATAGGTGAAAAGAGTACAAACAGTTAATGTTAGATTGTGATAAATACAAAGAGAGATGTAAAAGTGAGAATTGCAATTGGGAAGACAAATATTATGTTAGAAATCATTTAGATCAAAACAATCAATCTTTTTGACATTGATAAAATTGTTGAAGAACTTGTCAAAAAAAAAGTTATTCATTTACTGGGAGTATACACAATGAGCCTGGCCTGGTCTTGAAGAATTGTTAGTACTTAAGTAAGTAGAGATTTGAAAGAAAAAATATTCCAGAAAGAGGGAAGACCATGAACAAAGGAAAAGAGGCAAGAGTACATAGGACATAATTGACAGTCAGTAAATAATAACTTTGGTGAATTTTAAATAATGGTTTCTCTTTAAAGAGTACAAGAAGGTTGTTAAACATAAAGATTCCCAGCTTCTTCTCATAGAAATTTTGCTTTAGTAAATTCTAAGTATACCTTAGATAAATCACATACAATAACATGTTAAAAAGATAGTGCACCATGATCAAGTGGGGTTTGTTCCAGGGATGCAAGGTTGATTCAATGTATGGAAATCAATAAACATAATTCACCACATCAACAGACCTGAAGACAAGAATCACATGATTATTTCAATAGATTCAGAAAAAGCATCTGATGAAATGTAGCATCTATTCATGTTCGAAACACTAGAAAAACTAGATAGTAGAGATATATCTCAACATTGTAAAAGCTATATACATTAAACCCAAGGCCAACATCATTCTAAATGGAGAAAAACTGAAAACATTTCTTCTAAAAACAGGAACAAGACAGGGATGTCCTCTTTTACTACTTCTATTCAGCATAGTTCTTGAAAATCTAGCCAGAGAAATTAGGCAAAAGAAAGAAATTAAAGGGATACATATAGGAAAAGAAGAACTCAAACTATCCCTATTTGTCAACAATGTGATTCTATATTTAAAAGACCCAAAATATTCCACCAGAAAATTTCTAGAGCTCATAAATGAATTCAGCAAAGTAGCAGGACATAAAATTAATACTTATAAATCAATTATGTTTTTATACACCAATGATGAATCAGCTGAAAGAGCAGTTAGGAAAACTATCCCATTAACAATAACCTCAAAAAAATAAAATGAAATACTTGGTACTAAATCTAACAAAAGAGGTGAAAGACCTCTACAATGAAAACTATGGAACACTAAAGAAATAAATAGAAGAAGACTTTAGAAGATGGAAAGATCTCTCATATTCTTAGATAGAATGGGAGAAAAATCACTGCTACTTGCACCTCAGAGCATTAATCTCCAGGATATACAAAGAACTTAAAAAATTTAACACCAAAAATTAAATAAATAACCCAGTCAATAAATGGGCAAAGGAACTGAACAGGCACTTCATAGAAGAAGAAATACAAATGGTCAATAAATATATGAAAAAAAAGTTCGACATCCCTAGCAATTAGAGAAATGCAAAGTAAAACTACACTGAGAGTTCATCTCACTCCAGTCAGAATGGCAATTATAGTATAATTATAGAATACTAGTAATAATAAATGTTGGTGAGGATACAGGGGAAAAGGTGTGCTCATATAATGCTAGTGGGACTGAAAACTTCTGCAACCATTATGGAAAGCAGTATGGAGATTACCCAGAAAACCTTGAATAGAACCAACATTTGACCCATTTATTCCATTCCTCAGCATATACCCAAAGGGCTTAAAACCAGCATATTATAGTGATGCAGCCACATCAATGTTTATAGTAGCTCAATTCACAATAGCTAAGAAATGGAACCAAACTAGATGCACTTCAACAGATGAATGAATAAAGAAATTGTCTATGGAATATTACTCAGCCATAAAAAAATGGATGGATCTGGAGATTATCACACTAAGTTAAATAAGCCAATAGCAAAAAACTAAAGGTCAAATGTTCTTTCTGATATGGGGATGTTAACACAGAACAAGGACAGGGGCAATAATAGAAGTTCAATGGATTAAACAAAGAGGAATAAAGAGAAGGGAGGGAAGATCAGTATAAGAAAGACAGTAGAATAAATTAGACATAACTTTCTTATGTTCATGTATGAATACATCACCATTGAAACTCCACATCATTTACAACCATTAGAATGGCATCTCACTTAGATTAAGTTATACTCCATGTATGTAAAATATGTCAAAAAAAAACTCCACTACTATGTATCTAAAAAGTAAAAATAAAAAACTTAACTTTTAAAAAAATCAAAGTAAGGCCATAGAAATACAAATTTAACAAGCGTCCAGGAATATGTGCCAAGTTATGCAAACACCTCATTCACTCATCTCTGGTGTGAATGATGGAAGATGGTGCCAAAAGGTAGAATGAGGGGTACTATTAAGACATCAGGCAAGGATTTCATATTCAATTTGGATTACCATGGGGTTCATTCAGTATTATAAGCAGAAAAGTAATATTATTATTCCTATATTTTAAGAACAAATGTTGCTACCATATATGGCTTATTTTCAAACTGGGAGATCTAGTAGAAATCTATCCAAATGTTCTATGCAAAATGGGCTTGAATGAGAAGATAGCTTTAAGATAAACAAGAAGATGAATATAAAATTAATTTTATAAGTTAAATATATTACAATGAACATAGTCTATTAGAGGTGAGTTTAAAAAATCTGAGCTTAAATGTTTAATGAACATGAATGCATTCTTAATGATATCACCTATAAAAATTCTTAGGCAAGATTTCTTTTTATTTCTGAGAACTGACAGTATGGAAACAATAAGTTTTGAAATTTCTGAGTTGAATGCTCTGTCAAGCTAGAGGCAGTTCAAACTGAATATCTGGAGGTTAGATGACTAGAAATGAGAATTTGGGAGTCATTCACATAGAGGAGATGGCAGGTGACAGGAGATAAGATCAAAATAGAAGGTTGGTTGGTAGGGAAAAAAAGAGGCCAAAGAGTTCCTTGGAGAGTTTCCACCCTTTAAGAGTAAGAGTAACATTTGAATAATAGAGAAATAGTCATGTGAGGAAAATAGAAAAATGGAAGCTGGAGAGGACATTTGCAATTTTAAAGAAAAATCAATCCTAAAATTCATTTGGAAGAATAAAGACCCAGCAATTCGGAGCAGGAAGTGATGCTGGAGACATTACAATACCTGATCTCAAATTATACCACAGAGCTTTGGTAACAAAAACAGCATGGTATTGGCATCAAAACAGACACAAAGACCAATGGAATAGAATAGAAAATAAAGAGACAAACCCACATATATGCAGTCATTTTATACACAGCAAAGGTACCAAAAACATATGTTGGATAAAAGATAGCCTTTTTAACAAATAGTACTTTATGTATACCTACGAAGCACACATTTAAAAAAATAAGTAAATATAAGGAAGACCAGCAGAGTAGAGGAAGGGAAACAGAGAGAGAGAGAGGAGGGGAGATAAAGAGGAAGAACTGGGGACTTACATGGAGCAAATTATAATTCATCCCCATATGATTATGTCAAAATGAACCCCACTATTATGTATAACTATAATGCACTAAACACAAAGTTTTGCCCCACTCCAGAAGCCCAGGGTTGCAGAAAACACAGAACAGTGTGGTTCACAAACACTTGTGAAAATGGCCTCAAGATGTCAACCCACAGGCACAAGCATAGGACCCAAACCTAAAACAAGCTAATTCCCTACTGTAACACAATATCTTCTCCAACTCCATTTTAATTTAGGCTCCCATCTCACATTCCCCAATGCATAACAGGTGGGCTCTTATCAGAAAGACAAGTGGGGAACTTCTTGGAGTTCCACTCAATATTTATGACTTCTACTTGTCTTCATAAACTATCATTAGCCTGGTAAAAGTTTCAGAATCTTCCAGGCATCAAAGATTCTACATTCCAAGTGCACAACTTAGGATGAATGTCTACATATGAACACAGGAGAAGCAGCAGGGTCACAAAAACCATTCACAGAAAGAGAAATTGCCATCGACGTATAAAGTAGAATGTCTTCCAGGTGGCCCTGTCCTTCAAAGAAATTTCAAGATTTTATAAAAAGTGTTATCCATTATAATACATCCAACAAAGAAAACACAGGGTACCATAAAATGTGGGCTGAGGCAAGATGAAACAGATCTTAAATGTATCTGATTCTTCCTGATTAAAGACTATTTACTATAGAAGTAATTGTGATGGGGATATGAAAATTATAAAGAACAAGAAATATGATGTTATTTGATGATTATATATACTTACAAATTAATTGCATTAACTTTATCTAAGACCATCTGGTATGTTATGTTTCTTAAACACTTAAATAAAAAATGTATTTAATATTTGAGGACAGTATATATAATTAGAAAAAAGTAAGCTTCACATCCAATGTATGATATATTGACCAATAATTTACATTGCTAATATCTGCACTATTAATTAATGCTTCACCATTTTTTCCATGAGACTATCAAGAGGGCTTAGGATCAAATGCTTTATTCAATTCAAGATACACTACACATGTGTTTTTTACTTTATTTACCACCAGACTAGAACTGCTACTATTTTATTATTGCATTATAGTTATACACATAGTATACATTTTGGCAAATGCATACGTGCATGAAGTTTAATTTACTCCATTTCTTTTTTTTTCTCTTTAGTTGTAGATGGACACAATGTCTTTATTTTATTGCTTTGTATGTGGTGCTGAGGATCGAACCCAGGGCCTCACGCTTGCAAGGCATGTGCTCTACCGCTGAGCTACAATCCCAGCCCTAATTTACTCCATTTCTGTCCCTGGTACCCACAACTTCCCATTCCTCCTCCCTCCCACTATTCTCCGTCCTTTACTCTACTGATCTTACTTTCACTCATTTATTTACTTATTTTTAATTGATGTTTTATAGATATACATAAAGGTGGAAATCACTGTGATATATATCCATGCACATAACATAATTTTGTCAAATTCATTCCGTATTTCCTCCCTTTTCCATTCCTCCTCCCTCCATCTCAAGCTCCTTCTTCTACTCCAGTAATCTTCCCTATATCTTTATGATATCCAACTACTTTCTCCCTCCTGTCCCCTTTACTCTGTGCTGGCTTCTGCACATGAGAGAAAACCACCCTTGATTTTCTGAGTCTGACTTATTTCACTTAACATGAGGCTCTCCACTTCCATCCATTTACCAGGAAATGTCATAATTTCATTTTTTAGTTTTACTTTTTATTTGTTCTTTTTAGATATACATGGCAGCAGAGGGTATTTTAACATATTATACATACATGGAATATAACTTATTCTAATTAGGATGCCATTCTTATGGTTATAAATCATGTGGAGTTTCACTGGTGGTGTATTCACATATGAACTTAGGAAAGTTATACCTGATTCATTCTATTCTCTTTCTTATTCCCATCCCACCCCTTCCCTTCATTCCCTTTGTCTAATCATAATTCCATTCTTCTTTATGGCTGAGTAAAACTCCATTGTGTGTATGTACCACATTTTCTTAATTCACTCATGGGCACCTGGGCCCCTATATTAAAAAAAAAAATGAAATAATGCTATCTTGGCATCTTATCTAAGTGAATTGTTAATTCATTTAGTATTCACTATATTGTTTTCCCGGAGTTTCAAAGTCCTCTTCTTACTAATACAAATGAAAATTTTCAAGGAAGCCAGGGCTACTTCTATTTTTAAATCTACTTTTGAATTTTTAAGTGATTTATCTGTTTTTCTTTTTTGACAGTTGAGGGTACATTTACTCATCTCTGGTCTTCCGCACCACTAACATTCTATGATTGCTAAAACATGACAATAAAATCCTCAAGATTACCTCTGAGGTAATTTTAAACACTTGTCTGGTTTTTCTTTTTTCAATCATCTTGGGTGTCACAAACAAATGGACGTCACACAAATTTTAAAAATCTATATCAATTTAGATTTTCAAGAGTTCTTTTTTTTTTTAAGTTTGGGCAGGAAATTTGGAAATGACCTTGTTTCTTATAGCAAGAATCAGATTGCACTGTGCAACTGCTGTGCTGCTCCAAGACCCCCAAACTGCTAGTCAGGTACATATGTTAGTGCTAAATCCTTGTATTCCATTGGAGTCCCACTTTCATAACTATATATTAGTTCTTTGTTATTTTAGCTCTCTTGTTATACCATCTCCTGAGACATTAACTTGAACCCGAGCTCATAGTTGAGTTCTTACTGACTTAGCTAATTACTAAATCCTCTGTCCCTAGGAAAAGTCAAGGGGAGCAGATTCTTCTAATGGCTTCATTATACAACTGAACAGGTCCCCTTGCTGCTCAGTCCTGCACCTGAGATTACATTGTTTGCTGTCAATGCTTGCTTGAGTCCTGTTTAAGCCTTTAAACAGTTGCTTCTCTTATTGGGACTAATCTTTACAGTTAGGTTAGCTTCCTCCAGTCATCAAATTCTGTATACTTGTGCTCAGCTTCCTTCTGACTGTTTATTTACAACTTTTCTACCTCATTCTGCATTTTCAAAGACATAAGCATTTCTTTAACTTGCCTAACCAGTGACATAATTCTCTTATCTGGAGCTAAAATTTTGACACATTTGAGGGCTAGATATTCTCTTCTTTGCCTACTTTGGGTGTATAACTAAAGAGTATCTGCTTGACTTTTTTCAATGTGAGGAAAAATAAAGCAAAATTCAAGTTGGACATTTGTGAAAGGACTGGCTTTAATCGATATTAGTGCTCTATCAGGCACCCTTTGCAATGTGAGTTTCTTGGAGGGAAATAAATGGCCAGGAAACACATATAGGCAAATGTATAAACTTGTTCCATAAATGTAGAGCAGACAGAACTGTGGCCTAACACTTTGACCTTGTTATTCTCTTTATGTAGAAGCTATATGGGGCCATCAAAAATATCCGTCCCTTGGCAACAATGAAGTCCTTCAATTCTTCAAGCTCTTTATCCTGTTCCTATTCCAGAGGATCAACTAACTACCTGATTCTATAAACCCTGGTCTTCAATGTGTATTTTATCTTAGGTGATCCAGTAAATACTCCGATGCTATGAGTTCTGAAATTCTGTCAATTATATATGCTGGATTTTCACTGCTTTCAGTTCAAACTAGGCCAGATATTACATCCCATCTTCCCTCCTTTCCCATAACAGATGGTGGTCTGCAACTATATCTCTTTACTTGCTCTATCATTGAGCAGGTAAAGCTAATTCTTAATTTCAGCAGAAAATGAGTGATTTAAACAGATACTGAGTAACTTACACAACTTCTCCAAGGCTACCCAGTAAGGAACAGCAATTAAATCACTCCATAAAAATAGGCCTGGAAGAGTATTACCACCACTCATATTTTACACTTAACTGAGAAATAGAACATCTCATATTTTTACCTTCTACATTGGGAGGCATATTTTGTCTCACATGATGGAAATTAAACAAATATGTAAAGTGAATTCATGCATTGGATATGAATAAGGTCCATCCAAATTCTGGAACCACTGAATATTTCAGTATACCAGAGGAATATAACCCAAGGAGAAATTAAATTTCACTTGGTAGATTGGACTTTTTCAATGATTTTCATTTTTCATGGAATTTATTGTTATGGCAAATGTAAATATAACAGAGAAAATACTTGGATAGAATACCACAGCTCTGTTATATACTGCCAAGGCTAGGAAATAGGGAAAAAAAACAGAAATCAGTGGGAAACTGAATCTGTATGTACATGTGTGGGGTACTGTGTTTCACAAGAGATGTGAGATGACATATCTCATCCTACTTTGTAGCATTTTATACCGTCTGTCAGCTGTGATTTGCTGTTCAGGTTGGCCTATGCTGCTTTTAGAATTCTGAGCTTAAGCAGATTCTTCCCTCCTGCTTTTTTTAACTCTTTCTCTCATCACTGGCTGCTCACCCTCTGATAGTAAATCAGCATTAACAAGATTCCATTTAATTTAAGACTTAAGTTGTTTCATCACTATAAAATGCACACATTTATCATGGAACACCTTTCATTTAAAAATATCACTGGAAATTAATTAACATTCATACTAGTAGAAAGTTGCTGCCCCAGGAGAAATTTAGGTTTAGAGAAAAACTCCTAGCAATAATAATGAGAGACATGGTCCAACTTAAGAAACACAAAGCAAAAAGAGAAGTTCCTAGAAACATGACACTTGTTTCAGGATTCTTTCTGATCAAATATGGTATGTGTATTCATCATATTTCCAAGAGAAAAAATTTCAGAAATTGAGCAAAGCTACATGAGTTTGTGTTTTTGGTTCTATATTAGTGAAGCAGCTTGAGAGGCTGAGGCAGGAGAATTACAAGTTCAAAGCCAGCCTCAGCAACTTAGTGTGATCCTAAGCAGCTTCACGAGACTATCTTAAAATAAAAACCAAAAAAGGACTGGAGCTGGAGCTGTGGTTCAGTAGTTAAGCATCCCTGGGTTCCGTCCCCTATAACAAAAAAAAAAAAAAAAAAAGATTTTTGTCAAGCTACAAGTAATAATCCTCATGGTAACTTATGAATACTTTAAAATGTTTTATAGAAACATAACATGACTACTATAGTGAGCTGCTGAGCATGAAGAGAACCATTGTAAAAAATGAAATTCAAGTTAACTAAATCAATCTGTATTCCTATTCTTTAAAAAATACTTCTTATACATATTTATTTCCTTAATTTTAATTATTCCTAAAGAGTTACATATGCACAATAAATTCAATTGGAAGAGTATTTAAATTAACCCAAAAAGGTAGTTGTACATGATTAGCTGAAATGTATAATGTAATTTTTAAAGCATGGAAAAATGGAGATGGCAAGAACATTCTGTTTTAAAATATTTTCAAAGAAATATAACTAAATTTTTCATTTAAGATTAAAAGATACTTTTGAAATTAAAACTGTTGGGTTAAGTGAAACTTTGTTCTTTTTATAAAAAAATTAGATTGTTTTTAAAATACTCTTGAATTTATACACCAAGATTAAACATACTGCAAATTTATGCAGCTGATTCATAAGCTATGAAAATAGTTCATAATAAAAGCACTGACATCATTTTAAATATACATAAAACTTTGATGCTATGATCTATTTTATATAAATCATGTACCTATGGATCATTTATTTTTCATGAGAATCTCTAATTTGTCAAATGAACAGCAATTAATGCAGAACATACTTATTTTTCTGAGGGCATCGAGAATCAACAGCTGTAATTTAGAATTTTAATAATTATAGGACTGAAAACTCAGAAAAGTAGGTCCCTGTCCCGCTGAGATTTACTTTATACACCTTGGGGAATCAGAAACTCAGCTGCAGTTCTAGTGACCAAAACTAGATGGTGCTCTACAGTTGTCAGTACTCCAACTCAATTTCCAGCCATTTGGAACAGTTGGATTTAAGGGCTTAATTAAGGATGCATTTTATGAGTTTCAGATTTGACTCCTCTTGCTTTCTTCTTCCATAGATTTTTCTAGGAGGTAAGCATCATGTTGTCCCTGGTTATTGTCTTTGTTTTTCCTTGCCCTACGCCTCAACCCTTATTCACCATCTGTGACATTATCAGACTTCCAAGTGTTGAAGAAACCTAAGTCCTATAGCAATAGTTGAAGGAAATATTTGGTGTTAGACAGACAGTGAAACTCTTGAACAGAATTAACCTTCAGATCTTTAACCTATAGAGAGTACCTACCTTACCTAAGAAGGTGAGAAAGTACCAGGGCACTCAGATTAGTTCATTATGGGAAAAAGAGACAGAAATGTAACCTGGTCATTGTGGTTCCTCTTGTCACCACAGCAGGTTTTACTCCCTTCCCTGAATTTCCTCATTGTCCCCTGTCTACTCCCCTGAGGATTTGTTAGAAGAAGACAAAAGGAAGAATTGGAAGAGGAGAAAAAAGCTCACAGGTTAAGCATATTCTGTGTACTGTGTAAAGTATTTCAGTATTTTTACGCACATTTTTATTTTTTAAAGCAATCAAAGGTAGTATGAATGAATGACCTCCCTTTTATAGATGAGGAATCTGGCCCTCAGATGAATAACTCCTCAAAGTCAATAAGTAAGTGGAAAGTTAAGAATTTGGCCAGAACTATGTGAAGTTGCATAACCAATGGAGTTTTCTACAACTGTGATTGGGGTGTCTAAGGAAACTGGTCATAGTCTGTTTCCTGGTGTCCGTCTACAGTAAACATGGCATAATTCTAGGCATAGACTGCATAGTGTACTGTCCCATGTATTATCTTGTTTAATTGATTAAGAACTCTGTTACACTACAAATAGAAAGTGGAATTTCCAAAGTTTAAATTTCTGGTCAGTGGCAGTGCCCCCAGATTGAAGCCTATGTCTTTGATAATAAATTTCTGTTTTAAGGTACAAGATAAGCACATGAAAATAGTCAACTCATAGTTCTTTGTTGCTCCTTTTATTTGTTATAATTGATATAAACTTCCTTGATTCACCATTTTCCTAGTCATCACATCATTAATAATGTGTCAAGACCATAAGGTAATTCCTTAAAAATAAAAATAAAAAACTCTTCCAATTAAATTTTAATAATTGTCTATGTTTAGGTTTATTATATCATATACACTGTAAAGAACATAAATAGAGGGTATGATTTCTTCCTTCAAGTTGTGAAAAAATAATTTGGTAACACGTATATGAAGATTTATTCGTTAAACATTCATTATTCACTAACAATTATATGCAAAGCTGTACTAGAAAGTTTAGGAAATGAAAGGATGACTAAGCAGAGCCCCTGACTAAAAGGAGTAAGGTACAGGAAACTGCCCAGTTACTTCCACAGCCAGTGATGGGTAACTTTGGACACAATCCTGAAGAAACCACTTGCCATTTGGGAGAAATACTGTGAGAAATGCCACCAACATCAGGGTAAGACCTCCATTTCCTGCATGGTATATTAAAAAATCCTATCTGCATAGGGATCTTTAAAATTGCCCCTTCGCCAGGTGGAAAGCTGTTTCTTCCCTTTTCAACCTTACATCTATCTACTTCTGCCTAACTTATCACAATTGGCATGTGCTTTGGAGACACAAAAAAAGTGTTAATCTTTAAAGCGTAATTCATTCTTGATTATGTTTTGTGGCCTAAAAGTCTTCAGTTTCTCCATGATTTCTGAGTACTGTCCATTTTCTGATTCATGATAATCCAGAACCTTATTTGCTACCCTCCATGTGACCTTGGTTATGCCCAGTGAGACATTTTCCACTGGCTAATTATCAGAGACCTTATTCCCAACCAACATCACTATTCTACTTTTTGAGTTGACTCTACTAAAATTAATTTTACACTGGACATTTTATAGTATTTCATTAGCCTTTTCTCAACATTTGATTATAGTATTATCACATAACTGGGAATGATGCTTATAGCAAAATGGAAAGCTACTGTCAATGTGTAACTTTGTCAGAGGTATAATTTTTAATATTGTCATTTTTCATGGTAGGTGCTGGTTTTCTTGATGAGTTAACAATAAATTTTACTTTCCTGTATTACCAGACCAATCTGGAATGTTCTCTAGAATCATAAAGTCTGTGAACATTAGTGTCTAGATATGTTAGTATCATGTGGGCACATTTAATGTCTGACACCAAAAGTTCTTAGCCACCATGATCGTTTTTTCTTCCTTATAGACTGCAAAGAGCCATGATATATTTTATTCCACTGAATCTTTATTATACTACTATTAGGTTTATTTCTTATTTTTTTAAATCTCCAAATCACCCAAGATGAAAGGGAAGATCAGATAAGTAAAAGGATTTTCCAAAAGTGCGCAGCCAGTAAGTCCTATGGAATTGAAATTCAAAATGATATCTACCTCAAATTGAGTATTAAGAGCTTCTACATATTTAGTACATGCTATGTTCCAAGCACATCTTTAGGCATTACCTAATTCAAACCTCACAATAGCATTTGAGGTAGGTACTTCTTTTGTCTCTGTTTTATAGATGAATAAACTGAGGCACCAAGAGTTTAAGTGATTTCTCAAACTCCCACAGCTTACTAAGTGGCAGAAGCTGGCTTCAAATCCCAGATTGAACGCTGTTCTGCTGGCTCTCCGTACCACATGATAGGTTTGGCAATCTGGTATCTTATAAAGGTACTGTTAGTATTTAATGGCATAAAATGTATTATGGCTCTTTGTAATCTGTAAGGAATAAATGTTTATCAGTGTATATGAGGAGAAATTTGAGATCAGAAATGAAGTACAAGCCGGGCGCGGTGGCTCAAGCCTGTAATCCCAGCACTTAGGGAGGCTGAGACAGGAGAATCGCGAGTTCAAAGCCAGCCTCAGCAAAGGCGAGGTGCTAAGCAACTCAGTGAGACCCTGTCTCTACATAAAACACAAAATAGGGCTGGGGATGTGGCTCAGTGGTCGAGTACCCCTGAGTTCAATCCTCAGTACCAA